>VDFB02363360.1:0-62500 GCA_007258455.2 Sequoia sempervirens
AAGACGTTTCATTATTTTACAACAAAGATGCCTCTTGCTTAGCATCATATATCATACTTACACAAGACTCTTTAGATTGTGAGATTTTTTCTCTCCTTTAGAGGAGGGTGTAAAATATAAGGAATTCAAATCATTAATGTTTTTTGCATGATGACATTGAAATTAAGCGAAGGATTCTTTGTTTGTTTCGTTTCTTGCAAATGGTAACAATCAAGACTACTAGTGTCTATCAATTCAGGATGCACTAATGTTAAAGTATACTTAGAAGGATGTTTTGTAATAGTGTTGGTATCACATGAAGGTTTGTTTATTTCTATCAAAGGATAATAACCAAGACCATGATTCATTTCCTGTGTGTTAGGCTCTATAGGGTTATAGAAACTTTGTTCTCTAGCACCGCATCCTTTTCCACTATACCCAAGTTGTTTCATAAGTTCATAACCTTTTCCATAAATATTTTTCATGGCTTTTAGATTTGGTGGTTGTTCATAATTAGCTTCTTCAAAGTTTATTGTGTAATTTTTTTTCTTTTGTTCTAGAGTAGTGGAGGTGGATACTTTTGAAGGGTCTTCTGAATTTTGTGTTGAAATTACTGGTTTTTCTTTTCCCTTTTTAGAATCTTTGTTTATGATCTTGTATTATTCCATGAATGTTAGGTCAAAGTCTAAGGAACCCCAATCATCTTCTAATAGCTTCATGACTTCCTCAATGTATTTTTATTTGTCTTTTTGTTGCACGCATTCTACTTGTGTAGTTGGTGTCAATGCCGCTAAAGTATTCTCCTTGTTTTTCTCAATATTTAAACAGTTGTTTGGGTTAGGGTCTACTTCGAGTGTGTACACTTTGTTGTTACAAATGTATTACATTTTATGATGAAGAGTAGAAGGCACCCCATTCATTGCATGAATCCATGGTTTGCTTAGAAGGAGATTATATGAAAGATCGTGAGGCATAACATGGATCAGTGTTTCTAATGTGGCATTTCCAATTGTGATAGGTAAAGTGATCACACCAGGTGGTTGTTTTCCTACATTGGAAAATCCCTTAATAGATAAATAATTAGGTTGAATGTTTGATTTATCGATGCCAGGCCTATCCAAAAGGGTCACACTACACACATTAAGGGTGGATCCATTATCCACAAGGGTTCTCTTTATCCCTTTTATTTTGTATTGAGATATTATTATGAAAGCTTCATTTTATTTTTGCACTTCCAAAGGAGGGAGCTCACTCTGGTGTAAAACAATGTCAACATTCAATCCTTGAATCATGGTTGCTGTGTAATTTAGTTGCACATTAGAAGGGATAGGAAATTGTTGTAAGGCATTTTGAATCATGTTGTGGTAGTGAGGGGATGCTTGAATAAGGTCCCATAAGGATATCTTAGCTAGAGCATTCTTAAGTTTTTCCACAAGATCATACTCCTTTCCTCTTTGTGAAGGAAAACGAGGGGGAATTGGTAAGATAGGTCGAGTTAATGGTAGGGTTCTTGGTTGTGGATTATTTCTAGTGTTATATGTATACGCAACGGTATTATGAATCAACTATTGCAACACATTATTATTAGGTGGGTAGAGGATGAATTTAGGTTTGTTTTGAGTGTGTGGCTTGTGTGAAGGGGGCTAAAGGATGGGTTGAGGTTGAATAATATTAACATTCCTTAGTGAAGGAGAGTCTAATACTAATTCATCATCTTCATCTAAGGGCATAATATCATTATTGCCAATGTTTTCCTTTTGTTTCACTGTGATACCCTCCCTAGGAGGAGAGTTTTTAGGAGAATGATAAACTATATGTTCATGAAATTAAGAGGTTGGTTCTTCTAAAATGGCTTCATAACATGCAAGGGAGTTATAAATGGTTGAATTTTCTTATTTATTGATAGTGGGGATATTAGGATAAGGATCTATTTGATTTTCCTTTTTCTCTAAGGTCTCATTCTCTTGTGCCATATTATCTACCATAGTAGGAGGCCTTGTAATATGTTCATCACATTCCATGGTTAAATTTTGTAAAGTAGCTTCTTCACAAGTAGGGGAGGCATCAAGAGAAGGAAAACTATGATTTTCGTGCTTACCAAATAGATCTCTCCAAATGGTAGGAGAATTAGGGAAGGGAGGATAAAAATTCTCATGAATCTCAATAGGTGCATCTTCTAACACAAATCTATCCTCTTAGTATCAAGGAGGGATATTAGGAGAAGGAAAATTTTAATTGTCATGGCTATCTATGATATCATCTTCTTTCACTAAAATATTCTCACAAGCAAGGGGTGAATGGAGACTAGGTAAGATGATGTTTAGAAATGTTTCTATGATCTCATCTTCTTGTTTTCTAATATCTTCAAAAGGGGGAGGAGGGGAGGGACAATAAAGACTCTCAGTACTTGTATCTTATTTCACCAAGATACCTTCGTCACTAAGAGGAGAGGTATCGGGAGAAGAAAATGTATGATTTTTATGATTTTCCATATTACCATCCTCACTAATGGGCAATTTAATATTAAGGATTGTGTCAATGGTTTGACTTGCTTGTTCTAGGATGTTCACATAATTATTAAAGATAGTAGAAGGATAAATAACATGTTTCTTAATGACCTCATTATTGTAATCTAAATTGAACTCATAAGAGGGGATGTTGTACTTATGCAGTCCATTTTTAACCATATAAAAGCAACATCTCTTGAAAGAAAACATGATATTATGGAAAAGTAAATAAAGTGAAATTCTATGACCTAAAGTGATATGCAATTTTCAGATTTGAAACAAGGTAATTTTTTGATTACACTATGCAAAAATCTGAAAGTGAAATATTGTAATGCAAATTTTGAATTGAGCAATGCATGTAATGGACTAAATTAAGCTAGATTTAGTGAAAGGCATGTAACAGGAACTCAAACACTTAAAAAAATAGTTAATGGAAGAAAAAAAAAAGTGCAGAAACAAGGTTTTTGGTGTTGTGAAAGGTAGTTTCAGGGGTGCACTGGGACTAATTCACCCAAGGTGGAAAATGAGTACCAGTAGGGATTTTTTTCAAAATTTTCAATTGATTTTTATGCTTTTTGGTTTGTACAATGTGTAAACTAAATGAAAATGCAAATTTCAGATGATTTGAGATGCAAAAATGCAACCTATATGCAGTTTCACCAATGCAAAAATTTGAAACCCTATAATTCCAATTAACTAATGCAAACCCTAATGAAAAGTCAATACAAGCTAGATCTAGGATGATGATGGACTCCAAATCAGAAAATAAGGTATTCTAAATGTAGGTTTACCAAAATGTAGTCACAAAAATAGTACACCACACCTTGGAGGAATAGAGCACAAGGATAGGGTTCCTATTTCACACTTGCTACACTCAAGGACACCTTAGAGATCTCAATCTAATAAAGAATGGAGGGAGAGATCTGACAATAAGGTATCCTAGGATATGATTTTAGATTAAAGGAGGGGCTCACCACCAAGTAAGTGTAAGAGAGGGGGAACAACCATGTTCAAGGCCCCAAGTCATAGAGAGCCAAGAGTGGAAGGCTACCCTAACTTACCTCAACTTAAAGGGGTGTTTTGAAATAGGGGATGAGAATGATGAGGACTATAAGGTATTTCAATCACTTTGCAGACCCAAAATTAGTTTTGGGGCTAGACGAGCTGATTTTCGGGTTCAACATCATGCCTCAAGAAGCTCTTTTCCCAAGGATGAAAGTGTGGTTCTGGGATGACAGTGTAGTACGCTGGCATCTCTCAGGTGCATTGGTGTCTGTATGACTAGAGGACCAAAAGTACGAGAATTGACATAAAACAAGTTGATAACCTAGCTAGTGGTTTCTAAGGGAACAAAAAAACACTATAAAATAATAAATGTATAATAGAATATGATAAAGCAAGTAGATTAAAGCTAGGGTGACAAAAATGATCTCAGAAAAGATCCTATTTGCTAGCTAACTCCAAATACATGTCTACCTACAAACAAGAGGGAGGAAAATTGTTGGGGGGCTGTATAGGGGCCTGCCTCGGTCAGACCCCCATTTTAGTGTTTCCACCTCCATTGATAGCTAAGATAGAAATTGTAGAAAAAAAATATGATAAGGGAGGGATGAAAGTAAAGAACACAATAACACTACAAAACAGTAATGTGCTACTCAACCAAATCGTAGAGGAGAGAAGTGAAAATGCTTACCATCTCCACCAAGAGCTCACTATCTGATGGAGGAGAAAATGAGAGGACTCAAGCCCCTGCCGCAATGGTGTTGTTCCACACTTGCTCTACGAAGTTGATGGAGTGTTGTTGGTGCTACTATGGAATGCAAAATGTTTCTTGAAGGTTGAGAGTGCAAGAAGTGAATGCTAGGATGCTTAGGGAGTGCAAAAAGAAGATTGCTAGAGGATGAAATAAAGGAATGAAGAGTGTATTTGAAGGCATAATGAGAAAAATGGCCATATTCGGTCGGTTGGTCAAAGAGGGGCATTAAAAATTAACCCCAATAGGAAGTGTAATGCCTCTATAGGCTTTAGAAGTAGGAATCTATTAGGGATGTAATGACGATGTGTAGATGTCTACACATCACGCATGGATCCCCAACAATTATTCTTCTGTCGAACGCTAATTGGAATGAAGGCAGTGGGGTAAAAGTACAAAGTTGTGTCACACTATCGACCAACTTATCAACATAAGTGAATTTTAGTATTTATAACTAAAAATCATTTTTGGTAAAACATATGATCTAGTAAGATTCATTCTACATAATTTAAATATGTCCACAACTTTTACAACTAATTTTTTTTACTAAATGCATATGTAGCACCACTATGAGGCCAATTTACTAAAAAAAGAAATTACTTGAAAAAATTAATGTTTCAACAACTCCTACTCATATAAACAACATTTTAAAAAAATGTAAAAATACCCTTTTGTAGATCCCTAAGTCTAGTTTTCAAATATATATTTATTTTAATAGTTTAATTATTATTTATATTTTATTTATATTTTTTTACTAAAATTAGGTTATTAGCACAAAAATATTAGGTTGACTACCATGCCAAGAAAAATACTAAAACTTAATGATTTTTTTAAAAAAAATGATGCCCTAGATAAAAGAATCTAGATTAAGATAGCATAATTGTTTTCTATTTTAGATAAATATTTAATATAAAAGTTGACATCGACTGGAAACAATCATGTTTTAATACACACACATTTAAATATTTATTTAAAAATATATCTTTATTAAAATTTCAAAAAATATATCCATGCACTAAAGTTTCAAGTTATAAATATACACAAAAAATTTGAAGGAAAATGAAGAAAATTTACTATATAAATCTTGACATCTCATGTAATGTCATTTTTCAAAATTTTATTAGCAACTAAATTATAGTGTTAATTAGTAAAAAGCTATATTCAAATAATTTTTAATTTTATCAAAAAAATACAAACATAAATGTACTAAAGTATACATATTTTATTAGTTTACATCATTTCAAAATTCAAAACATATATGCCACTTTCTAATGCTTCAAGTTTAAATGTTAGATTAGTGTTGGATGGTTCCTTTATAAAAGTGTGACACAACTTTGTACTTTTACCCAGCAAGCTGATGTGGATTTTTTCCTTCAAATTTAGTTTTTTAAGGTGAGGAAGTGTAAAAGGGGAATTTGTGTAAGGGGTGAAAATTCGCTCCTATACATTTTTCCCCCACTTTAGTGAGCATGAATACTGATGAGTGCTTTGATAAAGTAGATCCGAAAAGTAGTAGAGTTAGAAATGTATACCCAAACCATCAAGGAAGCAGACCGTGATCTAGCGAACTCAGGAGTGCATGACAAGTAAAGGACTTCATAGCATCACAAAACTATGAAGTTAAAGAATGAAAGTGTCTTACAAGCCCAAAGACCTACAAGGAGGTGACCCCCAAGATCTTTCACATGAAGGAAGCCCTAAGAAGTAAGTGCCTCACAAGCCCACAGACCTGCAAGGAAGTTGTCCTCCAAGATCTCTCACATGAAGGATACCCAAAAAAGCACCTTACAGATCCACAAACTTGCAAGGAAGTGTCCACGAAGATCTATCACATGGAGGAAGCTGAGAAAAGCACCATATAAACCTGCAAATATGCAAGGAACTGTCCCCTAAGATCTCTCACATGGAGGAAGTCGAGGAAAGCACCTTACTAGCCCACAAACCTGCAAGGAAGGTGTCCTTAAAGATATCTCACATGAAGGAAACCCAAGAAAGCACCCTATAAACTTGCAAACCTATAGGGGAGCCACCCCTAAGATCTCTCCATGGAGGAAGCTTAGAAGAAGTTCACTACAAACCCATAGACCTGCAGGGAAGGTTTCCTTCAAGATCTCTCGCATGAAGGAAACCCAAGAAAGTGCCCTACAGACCTACAAGGGAGTGACCCCTAGGATCTATCGCATGGAGGAAGCTCAAAAGAAGCACCCTATAGGCCCACAAACCTGCAGGGAGGTATCCCCCAAGATATCTCACATGGAGGAAACCCAAAGAAAGGGGAATCCATAGAGTCTGAAAGTGGCTTCACAGATGCACCCATAAAGTGACATGTTTACTCATAGATAGAACATGTCAGAAAGCAACCACGTAGGAAAGTAAGCGGATAGTCATGCATACCATCAACAATTTGAAAGAATTTCAAAGGGGTCCCTCAGGAACTTGGTGTGAAAAAGGGGTCTACTCAAGGGAAACACTATTTGAAAGTATGAAAGAGATGTTCCTTTCTCAAATCAATTCATCATTAAGGAATCCTTTGAAAGATGTTCACTTCATCATGGAATTCAAAAGGAAGAAGATTCCCCCATGCGAGGGGAAGGTCAAAATTTCTCCCACCTCAGAGGAAGGTTCTCAAGCTCTTTCTTTACGAACCCATGCTGAAGGAAACATGTTCCGCTAGGGTTTCAAGTCAAGAATGTAATCCTTAACAAGTAGTTTGTGAAGATTCTTGAGAAAATATTCGTTAGTGATGAATGTGTTTTCTAAAATAAAAATGTTATAGAAGTGGAATTGTCACACATGAAAGGGACAACTCAAGCAAAGAAGAGAGAAAGATAAAGGAAAAGAAAAGAGAAAATAAGACATCATGAACAAAGGGCACATGGGAAGCCTAATATTTTGGGGTCAGAACTGCTCATAAATATATATATATATATATATATATATATATATATATATATATATATATATATATATGTATAGTAATAGTATATAGAATGAATTTCCATCAACCCCCTACTATATCAAATCATGTGAAGAATGCACAAGAAGACAAAGTAAAAATAAAAAATTGGGTCAACATGGAGGGGAAGCCTAAATACCCCCAATGCTTTGTATTGTCCCCAATTTGTTGAAAATAAATCACAAATATGGAAGAATGATGAAATAGATAGAAGAAGGTTTATGACAAAAAAACCACGCCTTTATCCAAGAACCAACAAGGGTGATAAGGTTTATCCAAGAACACATAGCATGATCATAGGTAAACACATCACAACACACACACACACCTCTAATCTAAAGATAAAGAAGGGGCCTCCTCCTAACATTGATCGACCAAGAGGTCATTTGATTCCAACTCTAGATCATTGTAGGGGGAAGGAGGATGAGCCTGTAATGGTTGAATGTTAAGAGGAGGATCGTTCGACTCTCCAACAAAAAGGGATAAGGAAGAGGGCCCCACAAGGTCCTCTCCACTAAGCTCTTTTGGAGCTAAATTCAGTGATTTCGCAAAGATTTCTGACAAGTTCAAAATGTTTTCTAGAGAGTTAAACATGCACTTTACAAGAGTGATTTTTTACCTCAATGAATGGAGAAGGTTGTGCCCAAGATTCACTGCTAGGCTCAACAAGTGATTCAGGAGTGGTGACAAACTTAGGGGAAGCTAGGACTAGTTCTGTCACTAGGACATAAAAAGTTAGGATGGGACAACCTTTCAGAGAAGGTGGGATCGTCTTACATCCCTTATTGTTGGAAGGACCACTCTCCACCCTCTACTTCACCAGGGGACATGAAATCCCATTAGATGAGGCAAGAGGTGCAGAGGAAGAGGAGGAAGAGAAAACTGCAGTAGATACCACTGAAGTGTTTGTCATATCTATGGGTTTTAGGAAAGGTGGGAGATCTAAAAGGGACATCAAGAGGGACACCTTTTTAGGGTCAGGTGCATTTGTGCTCATAGCAAAAGTCAGAATGATATAGAGCTAGATTGAATAGAAGCAGAGGGGAGGAGAGAGGAGGACACAGTAGGAGGCCCTAATACAGGGGTGGTTGTCTCCTCTTATTTACTCTGTAAGGTGGCCTGCTCAGCCATGAGAGCCTTTCACATGCACTCGCACTCGAACGCAAGGAAATTTCTACAACTCTTTGAACCAAAGGCTAGAGGCTACGAAGGAACATAAGGGTCCCACTCAACCATGGGAGTTTCCACTACAGTTGTTTCCAATAGAGGAATATAATCCTGAATGGGAGCAGTAGGAATGAGTTGAGAAGTAGTAGGGGGAGTTGGATCAAGTGCCTTGATAGCGAGCCTCTTATCATTTACTACTTTGGGAGAAAAAGGGGTAGGAGGTTGTGGAGGCTGAGACATAGAGGATTCCCTAGGGACCTTTCTTTCTGTTATACCACATGGGCCTAGGCTCCGTAGGAAAAACATGAAGCTCAAACATGGGATGCTTGGGCTTTCTCCAAGTGAGCACCATAGGATTCTCTCGCAAATGTGGAATATAATCTAATAGCACCATAGTGGGGTAGGAGGAAGTGTCAGGCTAAACAACGAAAGAGGAAGAGGGAGGATCTCGGGACCACTTCTCTTCTTCCCTTCTACATGCCTTGGTGGCTCATCACTGCCATCATTTAGGTAGGTCCTATGTGAAACAACATAAGGTGACGAAGGGTATCTCACTTTTGGCCTTAGACGCCCTTGTTTATAATTTTGATATGTTTAGTATAGAAGGTCCTTCCTAGGGAAGAGAGGGCCAATGGGCATAGGCCAAGAGTAATCCAAGGAGTAGCTACCACGAGTAACCAGTGGTTTATGACTGGTATCATGAATCACATGCATGAAACCCTCATGGATAAATTTTAAACATTTATGCACAACCAAAGGTACCACATTCATAACTACTAACCAAGGGATACCCAACTTTACTCTAAAGAGTTTAGACCCAGGGATTATGTCAAACAAAAGATTCATGGATTTAGGTCCAACCAAAATCGACAAGGAAATACTACCCAAAGGGGGCACATAAAGTTTGTTATGCGTGCAAATGGTACTCATAGGTGCATCATACCCATATTTTTGAAAAAAGTTGATTAGCATGATCTCCTCAGTTATGATGTTTACTTGAGATGTCGGCTCAATGAGAACACCTGCTACAATGTTTACATTGATTCACGCAGGGATGTATAGAGGAGATGGTTCCCTATTAAAACCCATCAGTAGGTCCTGTGAAGTGAAGGTTATACCAGTACCACTGCTCACAAGCTACATAGAGGGGATGGGTTGATGCAAAAAAGAGGCCATCACATGCATTGAACGATACCTTCTTAGGGACCTCTAAAGGTTGCAAGGACAATGAACCTTGAATTAAGGTTTCATTATGCAACACCTTCAAAACCTTCCAACTATGCCTACTAGGGGTTGTAGGTTGGGTTGTAAGGTGAAAGCCTCACAACACTCACACCTACAACACTCCTAGAATATGAGGAAAGGAGCTTTCAGTATTGCCAAATAGAACCAAAATGGTTCAGGTCAGGTTCACCAAAAATGTAAGAGGGGGGACCAACCACAATCAAGGCCATAGGTCATGGAGAGCCAAGAGCTAAAGGTTGTAATAACTTACCTCAGCTTAAAGATGTGTTTTGAAATGAGGGATGAGAATTATGAGGACTATAAGGTCCTTCTATCACTCTGTAGACCTAAAATCAGTTTTGTGGCTAGGAGAGCTAGCTTTCAAGTTCAACATTGTGCCTCAGGAAGCTCTCTGCCTAAGGACGAAAGCATGCTTCTAGGACAAAAGCATGACGTACTGGCATATCTCACATGCATTGGCATATGTATGGCCAAAGGACTGAAAGTATAGTGAGAACTGCTACAAAACAAGCTGACAACCTAGCTAGTGATTTTTAAGCAAACAAAACAACACTATAAAATAAGAAATATACAATCGAATATGATAAAGTAGATTAAAGCTACGGTGACAAAAATGATCTCACAAAAGAGTCTGTTCATCAGCTAGCTCCAAATACACATCCATCTGCACATAGGAAGGAGAAAAATTGTTGGGGATTGTATAGGGGCCTGCCTCAGTTAGTACCCCATTTTGGTGTTTCCACCTCCACAGACAACCAATATAAAAACTGTGGAGAAAAAATATGATAAAGGAGGGATGAAAGTAAAGAACACAGTGCCGCAACAAACAATAATGTGCTACTCAACCAAATCACATAGAAGAGGAGTGAAAATGCTTACCACCTCCACCAAGAGCTCACTAGCTAATGGAGGAGAAAATACGAGGACTCAAGCCCCTACCACAGTGGTGTTGTTCCACACTTGCTCTATAGAGTTGTTGGAGTGTTGTTGTTGTTTCTATGGAGTGAAAAATGTTGCTTGAAGGCTGAGAGTTTAAGAAGTGAATGTTAGAATGCTTAGGGAGTGCCAAAAGAAGATTTCTAGAGGATGAAATGAAGGAATGCATAGTGTATTTGAAGGGAGAATGAGTAAAACAACCATATTCGGGTTAGTTGGTCGAAGAGGGGCATTACAATTAAACCCCAATGGGAAGTGTAATGCCTCTCCAGGCTTCAGATGAAAGAATATTTTAGGGACGTAAGCACACTGCATGGACGTCTATGCTCCACGTGGGCATCCGTGATAGTTATTCTTCTATCGATGCACAAAACTAATGCTAAGTGGAATGAAGGTAGTGGGATGATGTGGATTTTCTCCTTTGAATTTGATTTTCTAAGGTAAGGAAGTGTAAAAGGGGAATTTGTGTAAGGGGTGAAAATTTTCTCCTATATAGTAAGAATTTGGAAAGACTAATGCAATGTAAGATGCAACACTAAACCCTAATTTGATGCAATGACCTACAAAATGACCTAGAAAAGTGTGTAAAACAAAATAGAAAGTTTCAAAAATGAATGTGTGCACCTAGAAAATTGTATAGACTTGAATGGAGAGTATAAATTTTGCAAATCCTAAAATTTTGGCCTATGGGGACTCATTTGCCATTCTGGATGAATCAATCCCAATTTTGGATTTCTACACAGGAGCAGGTTTTGAGAAAATGGATATCCAAATCTACAAAGATCTCTAGAAAAAACCTACAGTGGGAATCATTCACCAATTGTGGCGAATGAGTTCAGTTTGGATATTTTGGAACTTCAAAGTCTGAATCTGCTCTTCTTAGTCTGCTCAATCTGCTCCTTTAGGTTCCCAGATTTGAAACTCTGATTTTGGGGCTATAGATGACCTTTTAGTGAATATTATGACCTTACAAATGGGGTGACATCTCCAACAATCTTGTAACCTAATATTCAATGATCTTCAAGTATTCAAAGCACCTAGATTTGTAATCAAACAAAGATAGAGAGGAAAAACTTGTTGATTGTTAGGGAATAGGGGTTTGCCTTGGTCAAACCCCTTTTAGATAATTAAACAGAATGATGAAACAATGGAATGAAGGAATGAAGCATGGAACAAAGAACATGAATCATGGACATTAATACCTTGAATGGTTCCTTGTGAATGATTTCTTTTAAATTTACAACTCAACATGAAATGACCATAAAGGATGCAAATCTTGATCTTTGACAATAGGTGTGTAACAATGCTTGATCTTGGATCTTCAATGCTCCATCACAACACTAGCTCAATAAAATACTTGATGCTTGATATGCTTGAAATGATGATGGACTTGAATTGCTACAACAATTGATGAATAATTTTTCCCTTGAATGCCTTAGAAATGATCTTGAATGATATCTTGATGATCTTGTAAAGTCTTGAAATGCTTAAAAATATTACTTGGGTATGTGTAGGATCATCATGGAAAAAATAGGCCCTTAAGTGGTGAAAAATTTAGAAAAATCAAAGTTAGGAAACTTGACATAAAAAATTGAATAAGTTATCTATATTATTTCAAAAGTCTGTAAGAATATAATATGTAGAAAATTGAATGTAGTTTCTAAGCTACTAGGTTTATTTAAAAAAAAATCTATTTGGTGTAAATTTGAAATTTCAATGCAGTAGTACTTAAATTTCAAGGAAAAAATAAGAAGTAGGTGTTTGACTAACCACCCTAACCACAATAAAATGATAATATTTTAGATATAAGTAGAGGACCCATGTCCTGATGTGATGCATATATTTTTAAATTTTTTTTCCAAGTAAATAATTAATTATGAATTTTTTATTACAACTTTTAAAGAATACAAAAATTTGTATGTCTAACCATCTTAACTTGGTCAAAAAATTATTAAATTCATTTAAAAAAATCCTATAGTATGCGAAGCATAAAATGTGACACATGTTTCATATTCAAAAAATGTGATACCATTTGAAAGCTATAGATTTTTTTCAATTAGCCTATCAATGAGGACTTTAGTCATAATTCAAATATAAAATGAATAATAATTATTTATTAAAGTTAAAGTAAAGCATAATTTATATTGGTGGAAAGTTGATAATCTCCTTTAAAAACCCTTTTCGTTTCATCAATTTTGGGTAAAAAAAATTCGTTAGCTACATACCCTACACGTACCCATAAGTATCCAACACATACCTCTATATATATTTAAAGTCCATAATGTAAGTAGACATTTGATATATATATATATATATTATATATCAACATATGAGTACAAACAATATTGTATATAATAAACACATTATATTGAATATAAGCATATATATAGATATATATGCCTCTATGTACATGTATGTGTGGTATATCTATATCGATGCATTGGTATGAGCGTGTCCATTCACCAACATACTATTAGTTAACAAATTTCTTACTTTGATTTCTACTCCCTCGCCCACACCAGTGACAAATGAACCAACAGTTGAGTCACTTGTTGTGCCATAGAAAAATGACCCCTTAACATTTTCATGGTCTTTTAGGTCTTTCTTCACGATGCTTGGTCCATTTTGCTTTGATTTAATGTTGCAATGTGAATTGAACATTCACATTAGGTCCTTAAAATTCAAGTTATGGTGTCTTGTGAAGGTGTTGTGAAGTGTTGTAAGACATTTCTACACTTTTCTAGATTCTATTCATTACAATTCACCTAAAAATAACCTTTTCATCACTTATCAAGTCCTATTTTGAAGTGTTGTAAAGTGTTGTAACAACATTTCACACTTTTCTAGGCTTAATTTCACCATTTACACATTTCTTATGCTTTATTTGACCCCTTTATATACCCATAAGGCTTAATTAAGTGTGTTTTTGTATGTAAATCTAACAAACAACATTAAATGCAAGATAATTTCTGACACCCACTTTCAAGTCCAAGGTGGGACCCATTTTCCATGGGTGGCGAATGAGTCCCTCTTGGCTCAAAATTCAAAATATTTTAAATTTTCTTTCAGGTTTTTATTTAAAATCACCTTATGTTGGCCCATGATGAGGTATCTTTGGGTTACTAAGGCACAAAGTGTGTATAAATAAGTTTTTTTACATCCTTTTTAACCCCCATTCATCAAGTTCACTTATTCACTCATTCATTCAAGCATTCAAGCACATTGCATCATTTAATCAAGCATTAATCAAGTGTCTTGGAGAACCTATTGATATATCTTCAGATTTCTTCAACAAGGTTGGTGAGTTTAGGACATTTGCATGTTATTCATTCATCTTTCCTTGTTCATTTCATTCCATTTCTTCATTAAGGGTTTGATTAACAAAGTGGGATTTGACCAAGGAAAATCCCTATAACCTAACCCTTAACTAGTTTCCCCCTTTTGCATGTGTGTTTGTAGATTTATCAAGCAATTAGGTGTTGAAAGGAGGTCAACAAGACAACAAAGTGTTTCAAGTCAAATATAACCTATTTCAAGCTTGGAGACAACCTATAGTTCATTTTCTATAGATTTGACTATGTCAAATTGACAAGCAGACAACCTCAGATCTGGTATTATGGAATTGGTCTTTGATTTCACATAATTTTTTGAGAGGACTGATTCACCATCAGTGGTGAATGAATCCCACCTTAAGGCTGAAAATCTAGATTTTGTCAGATTTCGGATCCCGACACTTAGAAATTAGTTTCTAGAAGTTTTCATCAGAAGCAGGATTGATTCACCATCAGTGGCGAATGAGTCCCACTAGTGATTTTTAGTGATCTCTATCAGCATTCAAAATACTCTAGATTATTCATTCTCTACCTAGGTGAACTATGATTTAGCCTTCTTCTTTTCTGTTTTGCACTTGTTCATGTTTAGTTCATGTTTTCATATCACATTGTGTTTTCAAACATTGCATCTTTCTTAGGTATTGCATTCATAATTAGTCAATTACTTAGCTTAGTTGCATTTAGATAATCTCATTTAGCATTAGTAACATCATACATATATTAATTTGAGTGAACCACATTGATTTTTAGTGAGATTTATCTCTCTCCTTTTAGGTGAAACATCATAAGAGTGCAAGAGTAGCCTATAGGCCTCACACCCAAAAATCTATGGTTCATTTTGGTGAACCCACATATTGAACATCATATCATTCTAATTTACATTTATATTTGCATCTTGAGACTTAATTGCATTGTATTTTGCATTGTTTTTGCATCCTATGGTTTCTTAAAATTGCATTAGTGAAAGACTCATTTAGACTTCATTCTTGCATATCATATCATTCCAAAACTAAAAATATGCATTTGCATCCTTAGTTTACATTTGAAAAGCATTAAAATCACTTTTAATTTTTTGAAAAACACAAAAAAATCTCATAGTTGGACCCATTTTCCACCTTGGGTGAATCAATCCACCTACACATTTCATACTACATTTTTAGACATTTTTATGGGTAATTATTGCATTTATGTTCTTTGTTGTTATTTCCCTATTTCAGTTTGTAGAATTCATGTTATTTGCATTTTTCACTCCTAGATTACGTTGAATTTTCATTCACCCCATTTTTGTGGTACTTGTATGAGTGTTTGGTGCCCCATTGATAATACTTTAGTGAGACAAAGTTCTAGACTTATGGCTTCCTACGATAACACTTTTGTTGTGGACCTTGGGATCTCAAGAGCTCCTACTCCTAGTATGGGAAATGGTGCATTAGGCACATGGACAATACCACTACTATGCCTTCACCTTTCCATCCAATGAATGTTTACACACAAAAAAATTCCATTCCATAAGAAAAAGTCATTAGTATTCATGAGGATTTTGAACATTTACAACAAGACTTATCCCTTGAAAATATTTCCACCACTGCCATCCCTACAATAGAAAACCTTCATCATTTGATTGAAAGTGATGATGGCTTACAAGTTATGAAAAAAATAGCTGAGATATACAATAAACACGCTCCTTCTACTTCCCAATCAACCAACATTGTTGTCAGCCAAGGAGGAGCTCACAATCCTCCTCCTTTAACCATAACATCCATACCAACTTATACCACTCCTTAGGTTACAAAAACTATGCAATAGGTTAGTCATGTGGCTCCTTCTTTTGCAATTCCAACTAGCATTCCTAGTTCTTTTGTGGCATCACATATTCCTTCTTCCAACTTCACCTCTCTTAGTGTCCCTTTCACTTCCCCTGACATTACATACACTCCATCACCATTTTCCCTTCCACCTCATACCACTTACACCATTCCCATCATTACACAACTCTTTAACATAGTTTCATCCATGCAACAAAAAATATCTAGCATTAGCCAAAGTCAAAATGCTCCACCCACATATCATGTTCGTAGTAGTCCATTATCCATAGAAATATTACTCACACAGATGCCACAAGGAATCAAAATGCCTAGGTTTGAGAATTACAGACGTAAAGGAGACCCTACTAATTATGTCAATGCTTATACAACCGTGTGTAGTGATTTTGTCCTCGATGATAAGCTGTTAGCCAAAATTTTTCCTAAGACCTTGAAAGACACTGCATTGGAGTGGTTTTCAAACTTACCCAATCATTCAATCCAATTATTTAATGAACTTGTAGATGCCTTCATAAGTAATTTCCAAGTCCGTATGAATCCTAAAAAGACAATGGCTGATTTAATGCGATGTAGACAAAATGCTGATGAAAAAGTAACCGATTTCATTTCATGATATCAGTCATTGTATGCTCAAATTGATGTCAAGATCCCTGATTCACATCTGCAGAATTTTTTTATTGAAAAATTGCACACTCACCTTCAGGATAAGTTGACTATGATGAAACTCACTTCGTTCATGCATTTATACATGACCCTTTGTGATTATCACAACTCAATTTATAGTCATGATTCAAAGTCCACTTCTAACCGAGTCGAGAAGTTTGAGCAAAACAACCAAAACAACACACAAAACTTTAGAAAATTGAACAAAGGCTTTTTACAGTTCAATCCACCTTCTCCGCATCCAACCAAACCTGTTCAGAGTCAAGTGGTAGCTGTTAAAGCAGTAGTTCCCTTTACCTATGGGAACTCAAAGAGACAATTTACTCCCTTACCTAATACCCTCCATAATACAATGAACCAATTGTTGCAACAACAAATGATCACTTTTCCTACGTTAAACCACTTGATACCACCAAGCCTTTACCACCTACCTTTAAACCTAATGCTTATTGTCATTTTCATCACCAAAATGGACATGACTGTTGAACAATGTAAGCATATCAAACACTTAGTTCAAGACCTCATTGATTCTAGTTGTTTGTCCATTACGGGTGTCAATGATCAAGGCAATAAGTCTGTTGCACCCCCTAACCAAAATTTACAAATTTTTACCAAACCTATGCCTATACACAATTTTTCATTTGTCAAGGCTAGTGAACCTTCAAACATTGATGTAATGAATGTTGATACAAATAATGAACAACATGATATAACTCCAAATGTTACCCAAGTTAATCCTATGGATGAACTTGTGGGTATGATAGACATTGTCCCTCATAAGGGCCTGTATACACCTGAAAATGGTCACATCACAATAGTCTGGTAATTAATTAAATATTTTTAATATTTAATTAAATCTTTGAATTCGATCTACATTATTCATTCTTTCATCTCGATTAAATAAATAACTTTATTTAGTCACTTTTCTTATCCATTTCTTAATTAATTAAATAAACATTACGATTTATTTATATTAATTATCATTTAATCTTGGCTTGGATATTTTATTCAAATAAAGATTAAATATTTTAAATTCTTTTAAAGTCTTTTCACAATTAAATATCTCAAAATATTTAATTAATTCCTCTAATTCGATGAAAAATATTCCATCTTCCTCTAATATCCATTCACAATTAAATATCTCAAAATTCTTCTAATATTCATTCACAATTAAATATTCCAAAATATTTAATTAATTATTCTAAAGTCTATTCACAAATTAAATATCCAAAATATTTAATTAAATCTTCTATAGTCCTAAAATCAAAAATTAAACTCACATAAATGAAATTAAATAAATTTATTTATTTAATTTGCATTATCTTCAACAACTGTGAAACAAATTGCCAAAATGGAAAAATTAATTTCTCTGTTCCTGTGCAAGCTTGTTCCCGTGGGTTGAAGACATGCTTCCATTCTTCTCTCCAACCTCCCAACATCTTCCATATTCCTCTCAACCTCTCCATCTCTCACCATTCAAACTTACCAAACAACCTCACAGCCGTTGATCTTTGCCAGCCAGGATTTTGCCTACAAAAAGCTATAAAAAGGACTGTCGGGTCTTTGAAATTATAGAGAAGATTTCATACAGAGAAACTATAGCCAAATAGCTTTCAAGCATCCATAGCATAGTCTTATAGCATCCATAGTTTTTAGAATCATAGCATATCATGGCCAATCATCCACATAGTTTAGTTTCAATCCACAACCCCTGTTCATAATTCACAGCCCCTGTGCATATTCGTATCAGCATTTTACTCCACAGCATATAGGATAGAGAAGTACTATCATTTTGCATACTCATTTTGCAGGTTGTCATTCAAAGAAGCCTTGCTTACACAATCTGAGAGTAGTAGCTTCAAAAGAATCACTGGAGATAGAGAAAATGGAACGGCTCTGAAGAATTCTTGTTTATTTAATTTCATTTCAATTTCTTCAGTTTAATGTTTCATTAGTGTGTTTTCGTTATTTCATTTTGATACTAACATTCTAACAACACATTTTTGGCACCCACCGTGGGGCTCTTGCCCCAATTTTAACATTTTATTGTAGATTTTCTTGATAGATTATGGCTAAAAAATAGCGGATTATCGCAAGAAACACACTTCAGAAAATTCATACCTAGTTTAGCACTCTTGAAGCATCTTACAATGCCCTTGAAGCATCTTACAACGCTATTGAATCATCCTGCAGTGCCTTTAATACATCCTGCAGCGCCCTTGAAGCATCCTGCAGTGCTCTTGAAGCATCCTGCAGCGCTCTTAAAGAATCCTATAGCGCCCTTAATACATTCTGCAGCGCCCTTAAAGAATCCTGTAGTGCCCATGATGTCTGTTTTAGCACAATTTTTAGCATAGATTTTTCAAAAACCTACATTTGTAATTTGTAACTTAAGCAAGATTTGACTAGATCCGACGCGACCGCGGACAGTGAGAACTTAATTAAGAATGAAGCAATCCTAGGGTAGTCACATAAATTAAAATCAAGCAATCCTAGGATAGTCATTTCACTTTAAATTATTGGGCTAAAAAGAACTCCATGTTTTTGTGAAGCAACATCTTCACCTAGCATAGCAAATCTTTATTTGGGCTTAAAATTGAATCTTTGTTTGCTTTGTTTTAAACGGTGATAGGCCTATGCTCTCCCCTTAACTGGGTGATCAGAATGCCAAACTCATCTATTTCATTTCATGCAATTTCAAGTTTTGTTAAAACCTTTTAGAGAGCCTGCTCTTGTGGGAAAAAGTACTCACCCAAGAGGAACGACTCAAGTGGGTTCAAGCCAAAGCCAGGGTATTCCACCCCACTATAAAATTTAAAGCAAAACTGGGGAAACCCTCTTTTGACGGTAGTGTGCATTGATAACCATCCCCAAGGCCTTTGTTCTAAAGGTATGGAGGTCTCTCGAGGGAGTATATCATTTTCTGCACCGAACGAAAAACCCTTACTACGAACTTAGTGTAGTATCCAACCGAAGTTAGTTTTCGAACATCATATTAATCACAGTGCAGGGGAGGGAAGAATCTACCCCCAAGATACTCACCATATAACTGCCAAGGATTGTTTGCTTAGGGGATCCGGTATCCACTTCTGTCACTCTGAGTATGCACCTGGAAAAGACAAAAACACGGGCGCCCTTTCCGGGGTGACACGACTGTGTGAGTCGACACAGTTTTAAGATGTGGGCTGTTGATTAGTATGATGACCTATCTGAGTACTAAGAGTGAGTCTGTTTGAAATGTTTATCATGTGTAAAACCCGTTAAAACAATTTTTGAAAAACATTTTGATCATACACTTGATGTTTAGTATAGTACTTAAAATAACCATTATACAAAATTGCTTGATGTGTTTTCCATACATTAATTCAGAAAAGATCATCCAAAATTCACCATCACATTGATTACTCTCATGTTACGAGATTGGAAATCCACAAATTTTGTAAAAAAATCCGTTCTCAAAAGGATTAAAAAGCCAAAGAAACCCCTTAGCTACAAGAAACTATTGAAGAAAAGACAATTCTTGTATCAAAGCCGAAAGGTTTTACTCAAATATAGAACCTTTCTTCATCGATATCATGACTGTGTTAGAGGTTTCACCGATGATTATGCTATAGAACCATTGTACTCACAAGCTTTCTTTCAAAGAAGAGCCCTTTCTCAAAGGCATAACCATAGTCAACGTATTCGTTTTTGTTATATTCCCCAACCTGCAATTGAATATTCTACTCATCCAAATCAAATTTTGCAATAGAGAACTCAATCATATTAGGAATTTATCACAAATCCATCCTTTTATGAAACTAGGATCAAACTTCATAAAGTGCAAAATCATCCTATTTCTTGATCTTTTGCTTAACATTCCCCTCAACAGGATTTTCATCCTTTCAATTAGGGAACAACACAAGCTAAAGATTAAAAATATTTGTAATTCATAGAATTTTCATTCTATCCGTACTAAGTTCATACCTATTACAAATTGCACTAGTTCATTCTTTTGATCAAAAGTGGGTAGAATTTGGAACAAAGCTTATGCATGTCTTCACGAGATCTCAAAAACATATGGAAAAAGATGAAGGAGAAACCACCACAAGCAAAATGGGTGACCATAATGAGAAAGAAGAGGACACATTTAATGTTGATGAATTAACAGAAGAAAAGCTTCAAGAAGCAGAGCAAGATCCCCAATTCCATACTCTTATGGAAAGGATTTTAGAACGAAACAAAGAAAGATATTTTCTTTCATTAGCTAATCAAGGAGCTAAGTTACCTTACAATTTTGATATAGAAGGGATTAAACAAAATCCTGAAACTCCTCTTAATGAATTTAGTGCCCTTACTCAACATATAAAAGAATTACAAGGGCAAATAAAGGAGATGCAAGGGGGCACAACAAAGAAGTATGTTTTGGAAGACATATCTCCTATGACGATACCTACTTAATGCGATTATTTCCATGAAGTCTAGGTGCACAATCCATGGAGTGGCTTTCTAAGATCACTCCCCCCATAAAAACCTTTGAGGAGTTAATAAATCAGTTTATATCACAATACTCCTACAACATTCAACACCAGATAACAATGCTTGATCTTTGTAAAGTGAAACAAAAAGTAGGAGAATCCTTCACTACGTTTTTGCAAAGGTGGAGAAGGTTGTTTGCGCGATATTCCCATCCTATTCCTGAAAAGGAAAAGATGGATATCTTCATCAATAGCCTAGATCAAGAATTAAGCTATAGGCTTAATCTTCATTGTCCTCATAACTTTGAAAAATTGATTGAAAATGCAATCACCATTGAAGGGGCCTTGGTTAAATGAGGAGTGATAAAACTTGATAATCCAAGTACATCCAACCAAAACAACAATGATAAAACAAGGTTTTGGAACATAAATAAAAATGTTGTCAATGATGGTATAGTAGATGCAAATAATCTATGAACAAGACCATCTATCTTTAATCTATCAAGTGCTCCACGAAACAATCAACAAGGAAATACCAATCAACAAGGAAGTATCAACCAACAAGGAAACAACAATCAACAAGGACAAAATTCCAAGCAAGAAAGCATGACCAATCAAAACACCAAGGATAATCATGGTAATTTCAATAACAATCTTGGCAATACCCAAACGTCAAATCCATCTAGACCTCCATTATTTTCAAATCGACGAAATTTTACCACTTTGGGTCAATCTCTTGAGTCTGCTCCTAAGGAGCTTCTCGATAATAAGGTTATCAACTTACCACCACAAAGAGATAATGAGCCACTAGTCAAACCACCATCATGGAATGACTCGTATTATTGCAATTATCATCGATGTAAAGGTCATAGAACGAATAATTGTCAAGCTTTGTGAAATCTAGTACAAGATTTAATTGGCAATGGCACCATTACAATTGAAGGACATCATACCAATGATGATCATCAAGCATTCAAAGATACTTTACTAAATTATCAAAAGGGGGAAACATCAGATGCAAAAGCCAAAAGCATACATAATGTTGAAGACAATATAATCCGTCACATCTATGTTGATGATCAACGGGTTAATGTTATCAAAATCAAGGGAAAACAAGAATATCAACAGATTAATGTGACCACGAGAGGACAAGCAAAAGTTTTCCTAAAAGGAAGTTCATCTAAGCCAACTATTTCTCCTCCAAGTCATTATAATCTAGTTGATCAATTGAGAAAAACATCAACTCAAATCTCCATCCTTGAACTTCTCAAAATATCTCCCATACACAAGAATATTTTAGAAGAAGCTCTTGTAAACACAACTGTTGACACTGATATGGATGTAAACAAATTTCAAGCCATGGTGGGACATTTTTCTTCCCCCACTTGTCTTTCATTTTCCGAAAAAGATGATGCCTCCATGACACATCCACATAATTCATCGCTCTATCTTGAAGTCATGATTCATAAAAACCAAATCAGACGTGTCTTAATAGATGGAGGAGCCGGTTTAAACATTTGTACCTTAAAGCTAATACATGCCTTAGGAATATCAAAAAATGAAATTGATCCACAAAGGAAAATAACTATCAAGGCATATGATGATGAAGAACAAGCTTCCAAAGGACTAATTATGCTACCTATCAGAGTGGGACCTGTTGTGAAAAATACATTTTTTCACGTTCTAGATTGGGATCTTTCCTATAACATACTTTTGGGTCGTCCATGGATTCATGATATGCAAGCAGTGCCATCAACGTATCATCAATGCCTCAAGTTTCCATATAATGGACAGGAAATAACTATACAAGCTAATTACAATAGCACACAAACTTGTTCAAAATCTCTGAGCAAGTCAAGATGCCTTTGTGCCACATAATAGGGAGGCTCTTGTTGTTTCCTCTTCCAATCTACAAGGCCAGCTGCAAGAATTGACAAAAAATCTTGACACTAAGCTAAAATTTAAAGACAAAGGAGTAGGCGAATATTCGCTATCTCTTTCTACCTTACCTCCTTCTCCAAGATCACATGGTCAACCAACCTTATCAAATCAAAAGATTGCAACAGCTTCTACATCCCAAGCTTCTGTGCCAATCACAAAGTTTGATGGAAAATTCATTAAAGCCAACACCACTAAGGTAGAAGCTGAAGATAGGGACATCTTAAGTTGGCTATACAAAGATGAAGATGAATCTCTCTTGCAAATTAAGTTACCTATAGAACAATATGGTAAGGGGTACGCTATCATGCAAAAAATGGGCTATGAAGAAAATGGTCCTATAGGAAAAAGAAGAGAAGGAATTGTGGAGCCAATTCAACCTATTTCAATACATCCAAATGATAAAACAGGATTGGGATATGGTAAGGATAAAGAAGAGCTAGTTTTACAACAATCACAACAAGGATAATCAATTTTAGATAAACACCATGAAGATGTCACTCTACATGGATCAGTTTTCCAATTGCAGAACAGTTCAGATAGTGATTCTAATGAATATGAATGGGACACCATTTATAATGATGAATTTTGGAGAGACAAACAAGTTGATACCATACACAAATATGCACCTGTTCTCATACAAGGAGAAGGTTCAAGGCCTCCACTTGATTATGTTTTACAAAGCGATCATGACTCCAGTGAGGACGATTCAGATTTTAACGAGATTGACGATCAACAGGAGAATACCATCCTAGACCTTGTCTACCATGAAGATGACAACCACATCATGACTTTGACAGCTCAAGACCTTACCCAACCTAATGATCCTATGCCTTTAGTTTATCTGGAACTTATTGATTGGGACAATGATGCACCTATCCATATCCCTACATTTCATGATGATGAGGACATTATAAATTTCCTTTGTTCCTCTAAAGAGGAAAACAATTGTTTCATCCAAGAATTTCATACTCACGATTTTGATAAGGAGTGTGTCAAGTCTCTTAGCTACAAAATAAATGAAATAAAAGATGGATCTATTGGTGAAAACCGAAAAATGGCAGTGGTAGATCACAACAAGAGAAAAATAAAGAGCAAATCCAATAATGAAAACCTTTCTGAGGAACTGAAGGATGAGAAAATTGACACTCTTCCCAAGCATTATCATGAAAGATCTTCTATTTTGATCGAACCAACAGAATCAATCAACATAAGTACAACAAAGCAACCAAAAATCTTACAACTTGCAGCATCATTAATAGTTGAAGAAGTATTGAAATTCATGGAGTTCTTGAAGGAGAATCAAATCAAATTTGCTTGGTCATATGCTGATATGCCAGGGTTAGATCCTAATATGATAATGCATCATTTATCTATAAACGCAGGGGAAAAACCTATGAAGCAAAAACTTAGAAAAATGCATCCACATGTTGCATTATTGGTCAAAGAGGAATTAAAGAAGCTTTTAGATGTTGGATTCATTTAGACTATTGACTATGCAGAATGGATTTCCAATATTATACCTGTTTCAAAGCCAGATGGAAGGATTGGAGTTTGTATAGATTTTAGAGATTTAAACAAAGCTTGTCCCAAAGATGAATTTCCTTTGCCCAACATATATATGATTGTTGATTTAACTGCTGGCCATGCAATGTATTCATTAATGGATGGATTTTCAGGATACAACCAGATAAAGATTGCACCAGAGGATAAAGATAAAACAACATTCACATGCCCTTGGGGTACCTATTGCTGGAACGTAATGCCATTTGGGTTAAAGAACGCCGAAGCCACTTATCAAAGAGCGATGACAACAAATTTTCATGATATGATGCATACATTCATGGAAGATTACGTTGATGATTTACTTGCCAAATCTCACACATGAGAAGGACATCTAGAAATCTTGTCAAAAATCTTTACCAGAATGGAGAAGTTTAATGTTCAACTCAATCCAAAGAAATGTGTCTTCAGCGTTACATCTGGAAAACTCCTAGGATACATTGTTTCAGAAAAGGGCATAGAGGTTGATCCAGAGAAAGTACAAGCTATAATGGACATGCCGCCACCACGAAATATCAGTCAGCTTCGATCATTGCAAGGATGACTATAGTCCATAAGAAGGTTTATAGCTCAACTAGTAGACAAAAGCTTACCATTTACACATTTATTGCATAAAAATGTCCCATTCAAATGGGAAGAAAAATGTGAAGCAACATTCAATCAGATCAAGCAATATCTTATGAACCCACCAGTTTTAATTCCACCCATTCCAGGAAAGCCACTCATACTTTATATTTCAACAACAGAAGCATCCTTGAGAGCATTATTAGCACAAGAGGATTCTACAGGCAAAGAAAGGGCCATATACTATATCGGCAGAACTTTAACAAGTCATGAATTAAACTACACTTTCATAGAAAAAGCTTGCATCGCAGTGGTGTTTGCTTCTCAAAAGTTGCGACACTATATGTTGGCTCATACAGTTAAGCTGATAACGAAGATTGATCCACTAAAATACCTTTTAAGCAAAGCTACTTTAACAGGAAGACTTGCAAAATGGGTAATGATCTTAAGTGAGTTTGACATTCACTATGTAGATCGAAAAGCTATTAAAGAATAGGTCATTGCAGATCAGTTGGCTTTACAAGAAAAAAATCCAATGCACATTGAGTTTCCTGATGCAGATGTCTTCACAACAACAATTCAGAAATCATGGACATTGTACTTTGATGGATCCTACACACAACAAGGCTTGGGGGCAGGAATTCTTTTTGTCACACTTGAAGGAGATAACATACCAAAATCATATCGATTGATGTTTCCTTGTACAAACAATATAGCTAAATATGAGGCATTGCTTATAGGGATAAAAATAGCCTTGGAATGGTGGATTAGAAAGCTGCAAGTCTATGGTGATTCACAACTTATCATTAATCAAATCAATGATGATTATTAGACTGAAGATGATAAGTTTCTACCTCACAAGAACATGGTGGATGATTTTAAAAAGTATTTTGTGTCAATCAAGTTTTCACAAATCTCAAGGATTGATAATAAAGCTGCAGATGCAATGGCTACAATTGCTTCCTTGTTACAATTGTCAGAAGGTCAAAAACGGTATGAATTCTTGGTGGAACAATTGTTTTCTCCCGCCTATGATAATCCAAAGACCCAAGTCATATATCATTTAACCGGTTTTGACTCACCTTTATATGACAAGACTTATACCTACCTGAAAGACAACATTTTAGCTCCGGATTTATCCTGAAATCAAAAAAGGAATTTCATACGCCAATCATCCTGTTATACCTTGATCACCGACATCCTTTACCGACATGGTCTTGATGGTACACTCCTTCGATGTCTTGAACATGATGAATTTGAAAAAGCCTTACAAGAGGTTCATGGTGGTATTTGTGGAACTCATTCAAGTGGTTTGACTTTAGCCAAGAAACTTGTCAGGATGGGATATTACTGGCCTACCATGGAGAAAGATTCTTTTACTTTTGTCAAGAAGTGTTCTAAATGCCAGATCCATGGAAATCTTATTCATGCACCTGCACAGTAATTGCAACCTTTCACTCCGACATGGCCTTTTTCTCAGTGGGGATTATATCTTGTTGGAAAAATTCATCCTTCATCATCAAATGGGCATAAATTCATTATTACAGCTATGGAGTATTTTACAAAATGGATTGAAGCTGTTCCTTTGACGACCGTGACTAGAAACCAAATCTCTTCATTCATCCTGAATTACATCATTTGTCGATATGAAATTCCAAATTCTATAATCACTGATAATGGGAGGCCTTTCAAGAATCAGGATGTTGACCAACTTTGTGAAAGATTTCACATCCAACATAGGTTCTCTACACCTTACTATCCATAAGGAAATGGTCAAGCGGAAGCTTCCAACAATTTTTTTTTAAAGATCTTGAAGAAGACAGTAAATGATGCAGGTCGTGATTGGCATGTCCAATTAAATCCAGCTTTGTGGGCATACAAAACCAGCATTCATACACCAATAGGAGCTACACCATATGCCTTGGTCTATGGAGTAGAAGCAATTTTACCACTAGAGGTTGAAATACCTTCGCTTAGGGTCTTGCTCAAGGGACTGATAAATGATGAAGACTACAGAGTATCTTGCCTGCAAGAGTTAGAACTATTAGATGAAAGATGTCAACATGCAGCTGACCATTTGAAGGGTTATCAACAAGTTATGTCTCGTAGCTATAATCACAGAGTTAAGCCATGAAAATTTCAAGTAGGTGACTTAGTCTTGAGGGAAAATCCACGTAATCAGCAAGACAGGGAAAAGAAAGGAAAATTTGAACCAAACTGGCTTGGTCCATTTGTCATTATTGCAGCGTACGGTTCTGGGGCATATCAGTTATCTACGTTAGAAGGGGACATGTTTTAAGAGCCGATCAACAACATTCATTTGAAAAAGTTCTATGTCTGAAAAAATCATAAAAATCAAAAAAAGTTTTGAAAAAATCATAAAAATCAGAAAAAGTCCTGAAAAAATCATAAAAAAATCAAAAAAGTCCTGAAAAAGTGCAATAAAAACAAGTGGTGAAAACCTGGCAAACAGGCACTACTTGTGATCTAAATAGGCTCCTCCATCTATTAGCTTATGTCTTGCATTCACTTTTGGCATCATCCATTCATATCTATCATCTGTACATATCTTTCATATCCATCTCATATGACAGGAATCCTTATGTTTCATCATGGCTTGATGAAATTTGTACATATCTTTAATCTGTAGGTTGTGTTTACACTGGGGGAAAAAGCAGCAACACAGACTAAGACAAGAGAGGGGCAACGAGCTTTTCAAACATCACAACAGACACAAGACAGTTTGTCAAAATACAAACAAACATTGCCATATCAAATCAATTACAACATGATTATTCAATGCCAATTGAAATCAAAACAACATAATCTAAACAAACATCAAAACAAAAACATCAATGTTGATAACCAAAGTTGGATGATCTTAATCTGAATAATGTTTGAAATATTTTAGGCAATATTTGAATGGTTGTTTGATTTTTTATCATATCTCTGGAGCAATTCGATGATGTACTGAATTAGAAAAGCAAGGAAGGAGTATGATTTTTCTTTGTCTGTTGTTTGCGAGGAAATCATTAGTACTATGCAAATTGGTCGCGAGACATGCTCTACTAAGTATCATTGATGACATTTTAGAATTTGCATGGGAAACGGGTTAACTCTTGTCTGTTTATGCAAGCAATACTCAGGTCATCTTGGTTTAATTATACCTAGATGCTTGTATTATCTTGCTATATCAAAAATCATGAAAGCAATACTCAGGTCATTACTGGTGCTAACATACCCTTTGATGCTTGTATTAACTTTCAACATTTCAATGCTCTATGATGACACAAAAAGCACAAATAAGCTCTCAGAATGGCAATATTGTACGAATATCTTGCATGGTTAGTATAGATTGCATTCATGTTAGAATCTGCATTTTGCATTTATAGATTTTCCCAAAAGTTGGTAAAGTATCAAGTGTTTCATATCTTTTTGAGTAAAATGACTGAGTATATTTTGACATTCACAAAAACATCATTTCATATATTTGCATCAAAAAATCATAAAAATAAAGTATACATCATAATCAAAACATTCATAAACATTCATAAATTCTACCATTCATCATCATGCATCAAATAGATTTCACTCATTTCGTAAATCATGCATACATATACATCATAATCAAAACATTCATAAACATTCATAAATTCTCCCATTCATCATCATGCATCAAATAGATTTCACTCATTTCATAAATCATGCATACATATACATCATAAGCATAAAACAAAAATCCAGAAACCATCATATCATAACACATCATACATATATAGAAAATCGAACCACTCATCATAAATCATCGCTGCATTTCATATATCTCGAAAATGAATGTCAAAATGTACAAAAATGTCAATCATATATGATATAACATCATCAAAAATGAGATCATCTTAGGGTGTATACAAATGTCTAAATAGAGTATCACAAAAACATCATGTACAATGCACTAGGTAGTGCTATCCTCTGATGGTGCTGGTCTAGGACCTGCTCCACCTATCCCTGATGGCCCTCCTAGAGGTAATGGCTGTGTCACACCCCTACTGGTAGTCTGAGAGTGACTATGGGTAGACTGAGACTGTGTATAACTCTCCCTCTGCTCAGGTGGAACCGCATCATGATATCTGGTCCTATAAAACTCGGCCTCCCGGGTGGCTCTGGTCACCTCTCTCATCATGTCACCAAGCAAGGTACTCGCTGCTACTCTCTATTGACTATCAGCCAAAGCGATGGCCTACTCACCCTGCTGTCTGGCTGCATCTCTCTCAGCAGTAACTGTCCTCAGCTGTCCTTGAAGCTATGTAATCAAGGTCTATGCCTGTGCTAGCTGACTCTATAAGCTCTGCACTGTACTTTGCAAAGAAGATATCTGACCTGACACCACTGGATCTACTAAAGGTGATGGATCTGTATGTCTCATCTGTGGTCCACCTCTCCTACTACCTCTACTACCTCTACCACCTCTACCACCACCTCTCCCAACACCTCTACCACCATCACCACCTCCTCCACTCTCCTCATCATCACTATCTCCCTCATCATCATCACTACCTCCACTCTGCTCATCATCATCACCTCCCTCTGAATCATCACCCTCTGAAGCTGTCTCTCTCTGTCGTCTCTGACCACCTCTCTGTGGTCTCTGTACAACAATTGGAGCAACAGGCTCATCAGGATCAAACAATCGTGGTGCAGGATGCTCTAACACATATTGACTATACTCTGGAGTCGTCCCTGTGTCGAGGACATCAACTCGGTAATCTCACATCACAACTCCTAAACTAGTGAACTCTACCACCGCTGCCTCATAAGAAATATGTGGACCCCATACTGCAATCTCTGGCTGTCGTCGTGCATAAATAGCAGAACCCATAGGCATACCCCGAATCTGACTGTATTGCCGACATACTCGTCCAACAAGAAATCTCTCAATAATCCATGAAGTACGACCAATAAGATATCTATATGTACAGACATAAGGCATCTCCCTCGCATCCTCTGGCCATGCCTCACTATCTACATATGGCCGCCAACATACTATATCAAGATCATCTAAGAGACGCTGCCAATGATCCAGTTTTCCCAGTCTAGGCTGAGCAATAATATCACTATATCCCCATCTATACGATCGACCGATAGGTCATCGTCCACGAGTCAACGGTCGCATAATGGAAAAATGTTCCCATGCCCATATCTGTAATAATGAACAACCAACAACAAAACTTCGGCCTCTACCATATGGGTGATCCCACAATAGTGGTTTACACTTTTTGGCCTAACTGGACACTGATATTTTTTTTTTAACACAATCTCCACATTCGGGCACCTATAGCGATTAAACCGTAAGGAATTTGAAGATGATGTAAACTAGAGTCTTGTCACATTTTGTCTGTAGATTCTAAAAATATTTTTTCAATTTTTTGGAATCAGATTGCACTTCTTTTCCATCTCCCACAAAAATTGGTTTTTTTCAAAAACAACATTTTTAAAAGTGACGCCACCATATAACGCATAACTTTTTTCATGAAGGATAAAATTCAATTCTTTCAAATTTAGATTTCTAACTCCGATATCTAGTGCTTCCACTTGGTTAGATAGTTTTTATTGAATATTTTTCTTTAATCAAGTTTCAAAGTCAATCAAATGACAATTCGCATTATTAGCGATTCAGATCAAGGACTTCATATTTATATAATCATCTATTTTTCCACTTATCAGATTTCGATGAAAACCTATATTTAATAAAACTTAAAAATAGATAGATAATAAACCAAAACATACTAAAATTATATTCATTGGATAGCTCGTTCTGAAGGCTACTCGATTCCAAGTTTGGTTTCTAAATATTCCCCCATTTTCATCCCCAATAGGAGCTTGAAAGCGTAAAATTTTAGGTTTTTTGTGTGAACAAATTAAAAAATTAGGGAAAAAGGGGTTCATAGAACTGTGGGGTTCTAGCTAAGCCCCGTGGTTCTAGAAGGGCCCCGGGGTTCTAAGAGCCCCCGGTTCTAGCGAACCAAGGTTCATTCGAACCCTGGTTCATTCGAACTCCCACTAATATGCATTTTTCCTTTGTTTTTTTGGGCGGGAAATGTGGGCCCAATAGTTAATGGGTTCGCTCGAACCCTAGTTCGGTCGAACCCCTTTATGGTTCAGTCAAACATGTGGGTTCATGCGAACCCCTAAAACCAATTTTTTTGCCATGGGGTCATTTTTTCTCAATTTTCCTTCCTCCATCAAATTGTAAACCACTATTATGGCTTCACCCATATACAATATGATGTAACTCATCATATAAATGCACAAGCATGCATGATCCCCATGCATACCGTGTACCCTGCATCACCATCCTCTCCAGAACATGACCCCACCCGACTGTGAACCCCTTCGATCTATGGTCAGGGCACAAAACACCTCCAATGAAACTTGCAAGTACAGACGGTAAAGGTGGATATGAATCTGTCATCTCGCCCCATGGGATGAAATATCCAACAATTTGATCATCTCTGAAAATCTTCCTCAAAGCATCAGTGCCTCCAACCTCTCGGCTATCAAAGACCACAATCTCACCCATCATTGGGATCCTCAAGATACGGTACACGTCCTCTAGCATCACTGTAATCTCTCCGATTGGTAAATGAAATGTGTTGGTATCACTATGCCACCGGTCTGTGAGTGCTGTCAATAAAAATCTGTTGAGGCACACCTCAGGCATATCAAGCAATGAAGTCAATCCACATGCCTCGATCAGATCCCGATCTGACTGTAATAGCTATGGAATCAATGTCCATTTACTCGGGACTGTCTCCTGTAACTGTAAAATGCCTAATCTCTCCTGTTGCAACATCATCATGACAAAGCAAAATCAATATCAAATCATCATGACTCATCAATCAAAATCTGAATATCAGTCACACAATTTGTTTTTCATCATCATGAAAGCAATTAATCAGAATCATGTTTGTTTTTAACAACTTTAGAAGCAAACATATCAATATCAAACAATTTTTTTTTCATCATGGAAAGCAAATTAATCATAATCATGTTTGTTTTTAACAACTTTAGAAGCAAACTTATCAATCTTATTTGTTTTTAACAACTTTAAAAACAAATTTATCAGCTATTATTTGTTTTCCAACAACTTTGGGAACAAATTTATTAATCACAACAACATCCAATCATGGGCGCTATGAAAATGGTCATGGGCGCTACAAAATTCATCATGGGCGCTACAAGATCAAGGGCGCTATAGAATTCATCATGGGCGCTACAAAATCAAATGCACTATGGAAAGGATCAAGGGTGCTACAAAAAGCCTCATAGGCAATACAGAAACAAATGCGCTATGGAAATTATCAAGAGCGCTATGAAAATAGTTAAGGGCGCTAAAATACACTCTTTCATAATTAAAACATCGATAAATGTGTTCTGAACCGAAAATTTTCAAAAAGAAAAAGCTTAACGGGGTACATACTGGAGGTCCATAGTGCGCCAGCCGCTGATGTCGTCGGATGTGCTCAAAACGGTGCTGGTGAATCGGAAGTGCCATAATTATCTCTCCAGAGCTCAAAATTTACAATTTTTACTAGGTTAAAATGGAAAATGACATGGAAAATGACATTTTAAACCTATTTAATAGCAAAATTGGGGCATTTTATCAGATTTTATCATAGCAGGGGCAATTTTGATCATCAAATTTTCATTTCAAATCTCTCTGGGTCAATTTCTTCAAATCGTTATTTTCGAACGATGAATTGACATCTTCAAAATCATAAAAATCATAAAAAAAAAATCTCTGAAAATTCACAAAAATCAAAATTTTATCGATTCATCGTTCGAGGGGGCATATACCTATCAACATTCGACAGTTAGCATCTGGGGAAAATTTCAAAATTCTTTGAAGCAATGCGTAAAACACATCACTTCAAAGAGGAGCAAAATGTATACACCTGAAAATGGTCACATCACAATAGTCTGGTAATTAATTAAATATTTTTAATATTTAATTAAATCTCTGAATTCGATCTACATTATTCATTCTTTCATCTCGATTAAATAAATAACTTTATTTAGTCACTTTTCTTATCCATTTCTTAATTAATTAAATAAACATTACGATTTATTTATATTAATTACCATTTAATCTTGGCTTGGATATTTTATTCAAATAAAGATTAAATATTTTAAATTCTTTTAAAGTCCATTCACAATTAAATATCTCAAAATATTTAATTAATTCCTCTAATTCGATGAAAAATATTCCATATTCCTCTAATATCCATTCACAATTAAATATCTCAAAATTCTTCTAATATTCATTCACAATTAAATATTCCAAAATATTTAATTAATTATTCTAAAGTCTATTCACAAATTAAATATCCAAAATATTTAATTAAATATTCTATAGTCCTAAAATCAAAAATTAAACTCACATAAATGAAATTAAATAAATTTATTTATTTAATTTGCATTATCTTCAACAACCGTGAAACAAACTGCCAAAACGAAAAAATTAATTTCTCTGTTCCTGTGCAAGCTTGTTCCCGTGGGTTGAAGACAGGCTTCCATTCTTCTCTCCAACCTCCCAACATCTTCCATCTTCCTCTCAACCTCTCCATCTCTCACCATTCAAACTTACCAGACAACCTCACAGCCGTTGATCTTTGCCAGCCAAGATTTTGCCTGCAAAAAGCTATAAAAAGGACTACCGGGTCTTTGAAATTATAGAGAAGATTTCATACAGAGAAACTATAGCCAAATAGCTTTCAAGCATCCATAGCATAGTCTTATAGCATCCATAGTTTTTAGAATCATAGCATATCATGGCCAATCATCCACATAGTTTAGTTTCAATCCACAGCCCCTGTTCATAATTCACAGCCCCTGTGCATATCCGTATCAGCATTTTACTCCACAACATATAGGATAGAGAAGTACTATCATTTTGCATACTCATTCTATAGGTTGTCATTCAGAGAAGCCTTGCTTACACAATCTGAGAGCAGCAGCTTCAAAAGAATCACTGGAGATAGAGAAAATGGAACGGCTCTGAAGAATTCTTGTTTATTTAATTTCATTTCAATTTCTTTAGTTTAATGTTTCATTAGTGTGTTTTTGTTATTTCATTTTGATACTAACATTCTAACAACATAGGGCCCAACCAAAAAATCTCTTGATATTAATTTTTCTTCTCATGATATACTTAAAAAGCTTCTCAATGGTCCTCTTTACATGGCTGACAAAATCTATGATAAGCCCACCAATGGGATATTAATAGATCCCATTTGTGGCGAGCATGTGATCACAAAAGAGTTTTTAGTATTACACGATCTTTATCAAGATGATTATAAAAAACCAAGTTCTGTATGGATTAAAAAACAACTAGTTTTATGTGCCCTACGATCAAATCGACCATACTTCCGTTATAGATAAGACCTAAAAATTTGGAGGTAACATTTTCTATCATTCCAAAATTGGACCAATTTCATCTACGACTGGGTCATCCTTGGGTCTGCTTGATGAAAGTGGTCCCGTTAGTTGTTCACAAATGTTTGAAGTTTTCACATGGAAATGAAATATTTACCGTACACCATAGTGGCTTTAATCTGTTATCCTCTAAAGGTAATTTTTCCTTAGAAGCCTTTTGGCCTGAACCTATGGAACCCATCACCCCTCGAAAGGACTTCTTTTGCATAACCTATCAAAGGTTCAAAGCCAAATGAATAGCCGAATTCTCTCTTCGTAACATGTCTCCATCCACTTCCGTGTGCCTCCTATCCTAGATAAAAACATGCTTCATCTTAAGTCTAACATTGAAAAAACAATACAACCTCATGGGCAACCTACCGTAGACACTTCCACTCCATTGCTTAAACAAGCAAGAGAAAATGAAACTAACCCTACCATGCCTCCTCACATTAAACAAGTGTACAAAGCTAAAGAGAAACTGATTGACCAATCTTCTTTGGTTTCTTCCATTCTTCCCCCTTTGAAAGAAAAATGAACCTATGATGGATCAACGTTATCTTACACCTCAACAACATCAAAATAAAATAAAATGAAATCGTAGTGCTAGGGAGCGTAGGCATCATCGTCTCCTTGCTCATTAGTATCGAATGTAAGAAAAAAAAGAAAACCAACCTCCACCTTTGACAAAAGCAATAGATTATCACCCTCATCCTCATAACCCACCACAAGATAATACAATCCAACCCTCACAAAAAATGAACCAATCCAATAGCCACAACTTTTGATACATCCTTCCTTGGAAATAACCCTTCAACCTCCTATCATAATCAATCTTGATGATGATGATGACGAGGAGATCACAAAATTAGATGAAGAAGTGCATAATAACCTAAAATATTTATTTTCATCTACCATGAGCTTTAATGATAAATCTCCTATACCAAGTGAAGAACCTGGTACATCTCCTAGTTCAACACTTGCAATTCTTTTTTTGGAAAGCTAACCTCCCTCGCAATACACTGAACATGATTGGGAGGTGGATGACTTGTTGGATGGTTGACTTGCATTCACCTTACCAGCCTTTTATATTCCTTTTTCTTTTTCTTTGGTTTTATGTGCATATTTTGTTCCCCTATAACATGTGTTTGATGTTCTCTCTCTTTATACACTTCCTCTATTTTTACCTCTATTATTCTATATGTCGTGCATTTCCTTTTTCATTTTTTTTTGTGTTTTCCTTTTGGGGAAGATGCAAAGCATTTAGACACCCTGTGTCTCTTCCATGTTGATCCAAAAGGTCCTTTTTCCCTTTTTGTGTCGTGTTTTCCTTTTGGGGATGACACAAAGCTTAGAGATTCCCTATCTCTTCCATGTTGACCCAATAAATCCTTTTTCTTTGCTTTTTAACTTTTTTTTGTGTGTTTTCCTTTGGGGATGACACAATGCATTGAGACCAAAATGTCTCCTTCATGTTGACCCAAAAGCTGTTCCTTTTCATTTTTATTTTCATTTGTGTTTTCCTTTTGGGGATGATGCAAAGCATTGAGACCAGAATGTCTCTTCCATGTTGACCCATTTTTTTTTTCACTCTCTTTTTGTCATTCTTTTGGTTTTATGTGCTTTAAGGAATGATGACAGTTCCGAGCTCTTTCATAAAAGCATTGCAGCAACAAACATACTAACCCCAAATCCATAGATCCCTTATCTATCTGGTGTGTTCTTTTCTAGGGGGAAACTCCCTTTTCTTTTGTTCTCTTTTTATTTTACATGATGTAGCCTTCCTTGACAACATATGACTTGGCACAGGGGCTTTCCAAGTTGGATCTCATGTCTCGTTTTCTTTTTGCATTTTTCCTTTGCTACTTTAAAGTAATTGCTCACAGAACAATGTGTAGCAATTCCTTTAAAGTGGGGGGCATACATTGGCATAATTCATTTTCATTTTTGGGTCTAAGTGTAGCCTTGTCACTTCATATAATGCATTTGTCACTTTGTGGATGACATTGGGTGTGATGTCCTTCATAAGTGTGATCTATCTTAGCATATTGCATTCCTCTTAATGGATTGATATGACACATTACATCCCCTAAGTTGTGAATATTTTATTCTTTGATTGGTCCTCTCTTGAAGACATTAGACACAATGTTCCCTAAGTGACAGGCCTTGCATGAACTTAACAAGACTCCTCTGAACATCTTTTTCATTTTACATTTTTTCCACCTTGCATAATGCAATTTGTATTCCTGTGGTACCTTGCTCTATGTTCATGGGTTCTAAGCATACAAAGCTTTACTTGTATCATGAAGCACAAACTGACATTTTCCCTTGTGGTGCCTTGTTAAAGTTATCAAGAGGTATAACTTTGATATGGTTGAGCGGGAAGCCCATTCAATGACACAAATTTCCCCATAGCCACCTATGTGTTTGTGAGTGCATACCATCTAGCATATTTACTTCACCTTTTTGGGTCTTCTCACCTGGCGGACCATGAGTTCTATTGCCCCAAAGTGAGTATACATTCTCTTTTTCTCACAAAAAACCTAGATTTAATCCACGAGTTGGATAGACGATCGAAGCTCAATCCAATTTTCCCTTTTCTTCTTCTAATACACATGTGCATTCCTTTTTTCTTATGTTTAGTTTTCCATGGGATCTTCATCCTAGGGGCTTGATCATCCCTCTTGATCATTGTCATTCCATCTTGCTAACATAAGTTCATTTGGATTCTTCTCATATGCATGGCTACTTTAGTGTGAGTTTGAAGCAAGTTCATCCTCTCACTAAAGTGGGGGCTAAATGTGCTATAGAAAAATGTCCGCTTGACATTTTCATGGTCTTTTATGTCTTCACAATGCTTGGTCCATTTTTCTCTGGTTTAATGTTGCAATGTGACATGAACATTCATGTTAGGTCCTTAAAATTCAAATTACATGGCAATCTTGTGAAGGTGTTGTGAAGTGTTGTAAAACATTTGTACACTTTTCTAGACTCTATTCATTACAATTCACCTAAAAATCACCTTTTCATCACTTATCAAGTCCTATTTTGAAGTGTTGTAAAGTCTTGTAACAAGATTTCATGCTTTTCTAGGCTTAATTTCACTATTTACACCTTTCTTATGCTTTATTTGACCCATTTATGCACTCATAATGCTTAATTAAGTGTGTTTTTGAATGTAAACCTAACAAACGACATTAAATGCAAGATGATTTTTTAGTGATCTTTATCAGCATTCAGAATACTCTAGATTCTTCATTCTTTTCCCAGGTGCACTCTAATTCAACCTTCTTTTATGTTTTGCATTTTTTAATGTTTAGTTCATGTTTTCATATTACATTTTGTTTTCAAAAATTGCATCTTTCTTAGGTTTTTCATTCATAATCAGTCAATTACTTAGCTTAGTTGCATAATTTAGATCATCTCATTTAGCCTTAGTAACATCATACACATCTTAATTTGAGTGAACTGCATTGATCTTTCATGAGGTTTATCTCTCTCCTTTTAGGTGAAACATCCTAAGAGTGCAAGAGTAGCCTATAAGCTTCATGCCCAAAAATCTATGGTTCACTTGCAATGGTGTTTGCAAGTGCTCTCTAATTGTTTTACAAGGCACAACTACCTTCGAATAATATGCAATGAATGAAAACACAGGGTATGCTTTTCACCAAAAAGAAGAAAAGGTAAACTAGCATCTACCCATAACCATGAAAGTAGATAAGAAATATTAATTCCAGAATTAAGTGAATGCAGACAAATAATACAAACTTTACTTATCCAACACTCACAAATGATATCCAGGAAAAGAAAGAATAACAAAACCTTTTCAACAAATGAATTACTCTGAATTCAAAGCTTCAGAATTAAATACATACACAATATGATATAATAGAATAACACTGAAGATTAATTACAAAGAAGCACAGTTCATTGGAATCAAAAGAAAACATTAATAAATTCAAAGACTTAGAAATATCCTCTGTATTCCTTCAATGCCTATATGTGAGTTCACATACTTGACATCCTTATACAACAAGACTGCATTGAAAATAAAACAAAGTTGCTCCCTTGTTTCCCAAATAGCTTGAAAAAAAATCCTCTTTCATTTAGAAAGATTCTACAATAAATAAGCCTCCCCAATGACACTCTTCAATTCCTGTAACCGTTTCTTGATAAATCAATTAGAAAAACAAGAGAGAGACTTTGACCTCCCTATTCATATCATTTAACTCTAAAATGGATAAAATAATGTGTTTCATTGCACTATCAACAGACTCAACCACCATTTTGCAAATGCATCTTCATTCTATCGAGCTGTTTCTAATGGTGTTTGGAGTGAACCATTAATAAGAATCTATTCAAATTGTGCATATTTTTGCATTGTGACTTCATGGCTAGATCCCACATAGACATGTCCATTGTCTAAATAAGAAATTGTTGAAGCGGTTGAAGTTTCCCCCAAAATTTCTACTTTGAGACTAGTAACCCTTTCTGTTCTATGTGTGATGAAAAGGAAACAAAGAAACTGTACATAATCACTCAACAAATATTGAGATCCATCTACATCAACTCTACCATATGCCTTCGTGATGGAACTTCTAATTGTAATTTCTTTAAATATAGATGTGCTACAATAAACAACTATCTTCTCACCAATAATAATAACTCCTCCCAAAGGAAGAGGAATGGGTACTAGAAGACCAACACCATTATCTAAATTGCTCTGTGTCCAAGGCCTCTCTATAAAGTCCTTATCTTTTAGAGGAACCTCATATGTCTTAACATGCCGAGCATCTTTGTTATCCTTGTATAGCACAATAATTGTAGGCTTTGAACAACCATACATAAATTTTATATCTCAAACTTGAAGTTCCTCAACCTTAATATTGAAAGCTTCCTTTAGTTCCCCTTTTGTATCAAGGGTATACCCTTGAACAAACCATCATAAAGGTGTAGAACTATATGCCTGCAAGCTGGATCAATGATACCAATCTGCCCATTGTCTGTAGGATGGCCAATACGATATGAGATATCTCCATTTTCCCTTGTAACCACTTCACCATCCAACTAGTTAAGAACACAAAACTTATATGTTTCTATTGAAATGAACAGATAATCCTGTGGCTCTCTACAAGGACAAAAAATCTCAAGTGTTGCAATGTGCCCATAGATTGGTACATCAACCATTGGCGTAAACCCATGTGAAGTAAGAAGATGAATTTCAATTCTGGTGCATTTTATCATAGACCTTATCTATGATTCCAAATTTTACGATCAAAGGTGATGGATCAGGCAACAATCTTCTACATATCCACTTTGATAATATTTCATGCTTTCCTTTGAAATTCACAATTTCTTGATTGTATATAAGAGTTTCAATATCTATCATGCAATTTTTTGCTTATATATCTCATGTTCTCCCAATGCCATGGACAACAAGATTGATCATATTGTCTATCAAATAATTGAAGAGCATATATACTATAGTGAAAACCGTTTCTCCAGAAAAATATCTCACTTATTCCATGCCTACTCTAACAACAAAGCATGACAAATCACTATGAGACCACTCCACTCACTAATCTTTGGTGAAGTCTAGAAGATACTATAGAATTGTGCTTAGATGATTTGAATATGATTCTACACTAGCATACATTGTTCCTAGAGCATTTCTAAATTCCATTTACACACGCTTTGATGGATATCCATAGCTTTCTTCAATGCAGGCTGCAATCGAGAGGATGTTGGCAAGAGGAGTCAGATGATTGAGAGATATGTGAACGTTTGAACTATGTAGTTGGGCATTTTTGGAGTAATGAAATTCTTAAACCTCCCGACAATGAAGAGTCAAGGAATCAGAAATAATTCAAACTTTTGAACTTTTAATAATGAGTTCAAAAATTTAGAAAACCTTTAACAAAGAAAAGTAAGTATTTGTAAAATCAAGAACCCCATTATTTTCCAAATGAATAAAGCTTCTAAAATTTTAATGTTGTTGATAAAAGTATTTGACTTGAATAATTTCTTCACTCAAAATCTTGGCACCAATAATCACCATGTCAATTTAAACCTTTGGGGCCTACTCAAATGTATAACTGTAGTGAAGTCATTTATTCTTTAAGTCACAAAACTCTATAATTTTCCATCCTCAATCTTTAATTGTTTCAGTCTTAACAAATGGCCTTTTAATCACATGTTCTTTCTTGGATGCAAATAACATACATAGGCCCAATTTTTGACATATACTGAAGTTATTCATTGCATATGCTCGGTATTTGTACATGATAGTGGCATTTTGTACAAATACTTGCATCTAGGGAGAATGGTTTTGAAACCATCTCAAAATGTTGAAAGTATTTCAAACTATTGAATTTACCTGTGCTTTCTTTCATTAATCTCAAAAGCCAACCATCGCCTTATGTTGAATTTATGCGCATAAAGATAGGCGTTGATGGAACAACTTGAGCCATGATTATTGAACATGGTTCCTAATTCATGAGAACCATGGATAATCAGAGAATAGGCTATTTCAAGCCACCCCTTGCTAGCAACATGATGTAGAGTGGTGTGTCCTTAAATGGTGTTTTCTTTGAGTGTAGCTATGAGTGGTGTGGTGGGATTTTGATGTCATTTTAGAACCAACACAACATGCCACTAATAATTTTATTTTCCTCCTTTATCTTTGCAATCATCAATGCCCTATTACAAAGAATTCAAAAATGAAATTCTCTAGAAATTTTAGATACATCTGCTTGTCTGTAGATCATCACTTAGTCTCTAGCTAATGAAATCTCTCTTATATAGCATCCAAAGGTTATTAGAAATATCTAGGAAAGAGAGCTTCAATTTTTGCAATGTATGTATCAGGATCCTAGCCCCATCTCTATAAAACTTATATATTGCACATCTCTATCACTATGTTTGAGAAACTACAGCCATCACGAATGCACAATGTATTTCTATTCGGATCACCAATCCATGCTTTTTTAGAGTGAACTTTTGGTTGAATTAGAATCTATGAAAATAATGAAGGTGCTACACGAGTAAATCTCTCATACACCTCGAGGATGAATATTTCATAGAAATTATTTGTTTTCAGTATAGTCATGAACCATAGATTTTAAGAGTGTGAAATGCTATGTCTCTTTTGCTCAATTAGGGTCTTTACGTAAAGGAAAGAGATAGATCCCACACCAAAATCTAGGTGGTTCACTCAAAATAATGTATGTATAATGGAATTATGCCTAAATGAAATGATCTAGATGTAGAAAACTAGTAAAATCTATTGATAATTAAGTGAAAACTATTGAAATGCAACTTGTTGGAAAACACATTGTGATATGCAGAAAAGACCTAGAAATGAATGCAAATTGTAACAAAACGCTTGAGATCTTGATGGAGACTGGAAATGACTTCTGGAATGTTGCTGATGCTGAATTCTAGGCTTGGTGGGACTCATTCACCATTCTGGGCAAATCAGTCCCAGTTCTGTGAAATATTCCACTTCTAAATTTTTGAAGATTCAAAAGTGGAAACATGAGCCTTCGGTTTGCACTTTCTGCTTCTCTAGGTGTCCGGTTCTAAAAGTTTCAAATTTGGGCCTGAAGGTGACTTTTGTTGATATTTTTCCTTAAATCCAATGAAGAGATGACTTGAAAAACTTTGAAACTTGATCTTCAATGACTTCCAAGCCTCCAAGATGCCTAAATTTGCAAACACATAAGAGGATAAAGATAAATGTTGAATGTTAGGGCATGGGGGTTTTCCTTGGTCAAACCCATTTGTAGTTAATTAAACTAATATGAAGAAATAATGTAATGAATCATGAAATAATAGAGTTAATACCTTTCCATGATTTTTTATCTTGAATTTTTGTAGCAATGGATGAGGATTCAACCCTTGAATGTCTTTGGAAAGTATCTTGGAGAGTTAGAATGAAAAAACCTAAATTGCTTGACTTGAGGGAGAAGATAGATGATGAATGAATGATGAGAGATGTGTGAATGAGTTAAGAGATTGTGAATTAAGGCTTAGAGGCTTGATTTTATAGGAGATTCACCTTATTTTCCCATTAATCAGATCCCCACTTGGTTGACATGAAGAAAATTTAAACTTCAAATCTAATTTTTCCTGCTCAAAAGTCAAAAATGACTCAAATGGGAATCATTCACCACCTTGGGTGAATTAGTCCCACCTAGAAGGGACTCATTTTCCATAGATGGTGAATTAGTCCAAGAGGGGCCCATTTTCTAGCTGGGTTGCTAGGAAGTAAGGAAATAAGGTTTATATGATGACTTTGCCAGTTATTTGATAAATTTATTCCCCAAGATGCAAAATATGAGGTAATGGGGACCTATTAATGACGATGTAAAGGTAAATTAGGGCTTGGGACACATAATTCAATGTGAAAGTGTGATTAAATACAGTTTATAACACTAAAATGAGGTCCACACAGCCTACAAAGGCACAACATCCAATGTGAACGTGTAAAAGACATTACAACACTAAATTAAAGTTAAATTTAGTTCAAAAGCCTTCTAGATTGATGTGATGATGCAATTCAATACATTTTATAATGTTAAATTAAGGGAAGATGGGTTCATTAAGTCTAGAAAAGCATGAAATTCTTTTAAAACACTTTAAAACACCTTTACAAGACATCATTAAATCCATTTGAAAGGGTCAAAGACCTAGTGTGGATGTGAAAAACACCTCAAAATACTAAATCATGGCCTCATTAAGTCCAATTTATCATCAACTATTTCCATGTCAAGCAAGAAATACTTTTTCTATGGTACAAGTCAGCAGGAAAACATTATGCTCAAACACCACAGATTTGACAAATGTCTTGGTAGGGATAAAATTTAAAATTTGATGATCAAATTTGGGTGATAACACGTATGCATTTATCAATATACATATACATATGGATACATGCATATACTATACAGACACACACACACACATATATATTTGTTCTCATTTGTTTCACATATAGACATTCACATTTTCCATCATATTGATAAGTGTGTACATGTGGTATATCTATACATATGCATTTACATGTCATTAGATCCCGTGGACACACGTGCATATATATAAGCATACTTCCACATACATCCCACTTGTCCTTATGGTCGTAATAGCACAAGAAATATCTCAAAAGCTCAAATAGATAAACATCACCAAATGCATGCAAAAGTAAACATGACTCTCAAATGCAAACATATCAGCTAAGGATGACTTACCTATAACCCACAAACTAACTCAACTCAATCATTCTAATGTGGTGTGTGTATATGCTCAGATAGTTTACTTTTACTAGTTACCCAACAAAGATCTTCTCTCAAGTGATACTTCCCCTTCGCTTGGAGGAATGGAACACATACTTGCATCCACTAATACATGCACATGGTAGTCAATTGTTCATAACAATATGCAATATACATTAACATCTCCAAAGTTAGAATAATGATAATTCAATAACCTTCTATTCACATATATGTAGTATTTCACCATGAATAACATCGACTGAGATAACATCAAAACAACATTGAATGAGATAACATTCATATTGACAACAAGGTACAAGTATCATTTATTCATCTCCAGAATTCACATTACATTCATATTTACCCTATGTAGTAATATAGTAAATAGTAACTACACAACTAGGGTGTAACAAAAATAGCTATGTTCATCAAACTTGACATGACAAATGTGTATGATATAGTTAAGTGGTCCTTTTTGTTAAAAGTGCTTATTCTGTTTAGTTTTATGGAAGAATGGGTTTTTTGGGTTATAAGTTATGTTACAACCACATCTTTCTTAGTGTTGGTTAATGAGGAATCATCTTCATTATTTTGGGATTCTAGAGGTCTTCGATAGGGGGATCCTCTTTCTCCTTATCTATTTATTCTTTTGGCTGAATGTCTGGGGAGACTTATTAGAGACATGTTGATCAAGATCTTATTAAAGTCTAGGTTTTGGGTAATGGTTTACCTCCTTAGTCTCACCTACAATTTATTGATGATACTACCCTGGTGGGTATGGATAAGGTTAGAGAGGCCACTAATTTGTGTAAAAATTTGGATATCTATCTTGCTACTTCCAGATAAATGATCAATGAGGATAAATCTTCCATTTTCTTGTTTAATACTCCTATGCTCATTCAACAAAAAATTGCTTGGATTTTGAGATTTTAGATTGGCCACCTGCTGGCACCCTTCCTAGGGGCTCTTGGAAAAATATTTTAGACAAGTTTTGGGTGAAGGTGAACAATTTTACTCATAATTCGTTATCTTTCACCAATCAGGTGCAACTTCTTAAGTCAATGGTGTAAGCCCTTCCCAATTATAGGCGTATGCTTCAAGTGGTTCCTACTGGTTTTATTAAGGAATTGGAATCTCTAGCTCAAAATTTTTATGGTATGGTTTCTTGACATCCATTAAGTGGAGTTTGGTGAAGTGGGAAATTTTTTTTTAAACCAAAACAATTTGGTGGTCTCAAGTTGTGGAAATCCAATTCAACTAGTTTGGTGTTGTCGACCAAGCTTTATTAGAGATGGTGCATTGAATAGGATCATGTTTGGGCCAAGATTATCTCTCACAAATATCTGAATGGTGCTTCGAATGAGGAGGTTCCTCAGTTTCTACTTGTGGGGAAAGGTTCTCTGATTTGGGACATGGTTAAAAATGAGCTAAGTTGATCAAGGAAGGTTTGTTTTAGATTTGAAATAGGGTTTAGAGGCTCTCTTTTGGTTTGATTCTTAGGATGGGATTTCTTCTATCATGTGAAAGAATCCTAATATATAGGATCTTTGTAAATAGTTCTCAAAGGTTGGTTCGTTTTGAGTGGTGGATTTCAAAACTACTTATCTCTTGGGCATGTTGAAGTGTCTCTAGATGGAAGGAACTTAGTGAGTGGCCTATGGGTTGTTTGGAGGAGGATCATGTTGAGCTCAAAAATATTCTTGTGAGTAGAGAATGCAACTCTCTCAGGGAGAGGGATATTTTGGCTTGGAGTCCAAATCCTAAGGGGGCCTTTATGGGAGCTATTGATTAATAGGATTTAATTTCTTAGAAGTACGGTGGGATGGAAGTTACTTGGTGGAAAAATGTTTGGAAAAATTTCACATGGCCTAAGTGTAACTATTTCTTATGGACTTTAGCTTGGAATAGATATTTACGTTGGGATAATTTTTGGAGAAGGGATTCTAGGGCCCATTGTTTTGTGTCCTCTATGATTGTAGTGAAGAGGATTTGACCCACTTATTCTTTTGTTGTCCTTTTTCTTTTCTTATTTGGAATTTTTGGTGGGATATTTGGAGAAATCCTTATGTTCAAGCTTCTTCTCTAGTTAATTTTTGGAGTATTTTGGAGTGACCTTTGTCTTAGGATTATTTCCTCTAAATTATGTGGAGTATTGGTCCTGACTTCATCCTTTGGAAACTTTGGCTTAAAAGGAATCATAATATTTTTCATGGTGGCAAGTCGATGATTCAATAGGTTTGGTAAAGAGTAGCTTGTATGATTTAGGAGACTATGGAAGCCAAATTTCTAGTGTCATTTTCTTTGGAAAGGAGAGATGAGGGGATTGTGAATAAATGGGGCCTTTGTGGTTTGAATTTTGAGTCCTTCTATGTTCAAAGAGGTAGGTATGCCAAAAAGAAGGTTCAAAGAGTCAGAGGTTGGTCTCCTTCTCCAACAAATGTTTTAAAGATTAACACTAATGGTTCTTCTAGGGGTAATCATGGGCCCACTAGGATTAGTGGTGCTAGAAGAGATATGTTTGGTAAATTTTTTTTATTATTCTCCATTTATAAGGGGTAGCAAACCAATAACTTTATGGAGGGTCTGGTGATTCTTTGGGCTATGGAAAAGGCTTTTTCTCTTGGTTGGTGCAAGATCATTTGCGAATCAAACTCTCAAGTCATTGTTAATCTATTGAATGGGAAGAATTTGGAGGGGTTTAATTGGCAACTTGCTTCGATTGTTAGGAATATTTTATGGTTGGGCTCCATGTTGGAGTCTATTTATTTTACTCAATCCCTCATGAGTGGAATAGGGTTGCCAACTATTTGGCCAAGTGGGCTTTTGAGCATGTTGGAGGTTGGAAAATTGATGGTTGAGAGCAATTACCCCCAGATTATTGCCAACTTTTAGAGAAGATTATTTTTGAGGACATGGCTAGTTGATGTTGTTTTTTGGTTGGTCTTGTTGTGCATCTAGTTCTTGGTTGGTTGTCACCTAGTTTTATGTTCTTGATACACTTTAGGTTCCTATTTAGACCTTGATTTCTTTGTATTGGTGATATTCTAATATTAATAATTTTTTACCCTTTTTTCAAAAAGAATTCTATTAGCACACACACACACACACACACACACACACACACACACACACACACACACACATATATATATATATAAAATACATTGAGAGATATCCTTCTCGAGGCACCTATTTTCTTAATCAAATTCTCACATAAAAATAGAATATGTGCCTCAAGAAAGATATCTCTCGATGTATTTTTGATATATATATATATATATGCTAGTGTACATTTATGAATGGTGAGATGGGAAATATTTTCTATAATGGTGTATTTTTTGTAAATTTATTCCTTCAATACCGAAATGCAAGAAAATTTATGTGTAAAAATACAGGTTATGTAAAATAGATTTCATTGAATCGATTCTATTTGTTTGAGTTCTATTAATTGAATACATGTATTGGTAAAATATAAGAAAGTTTTGAAGTAACAATATATTTTGTGTCAAATGTGGTGAAATGTAATGACAATTTGGTGTAATATTATATATATTTTTAATGCATTTCCTCTTTTTTATTTTTTTGAGCTTTGTGAATTGATGTATATAATGCTAAATTTGAGGAACTCTTCCATAACATTTTATCTTCTATTGTGTGGATACTATGATATTATGACCATATGTATTGATTTTTCATATGTGATTAATATTTTATTATGCAGAGAGATTTACGATTTCTCTATCTACAAAACTTTGCATTCTCAATATTTATGTGTGGTATGAGTATTGAAAAGATAAAAATCTCTAATAGATATAGTTGTAATATCAGAAGGAAGCAAAGAAGAGGTAGGGGAGGAAGGGATTGAGAGATAGGTGACGAATTGGGATTAGTATGAGAATGTGAAATAAAGGGTTCGAAGGAGTATAATCAATATTATTGAGTTTATGATTTTAGGAAATATTATATTAAAGCAATTGAAATTTTATCTTTCATGATTCTATGTATGCTGTGTAGATTGTATAAGATGCATCAATATAGTGGTTCTATTGGAGAGGGAATAAATGTGTATATAGTTATATTTGCATACTCCAAAAAGGGTTGGTACATGAAAGAAAGAAGGAATAGTGACCATTTTTCCAACTTGATGCAAGAATTTAACATATTGATATATTATAGAAGGTATAGCTTCAAAGTGTGAAATTCAAGAGGAAGAAGTGATCAAGAGAAGAAATAACATGAAATAGAATGTGTTCTTGACATTTTTCAATACACAAAGAAAAGATCTCAAGGTGTCTTGGAGGAGATCATGTTCAAGAATTTTAATGAGACACCAAAATGATCATATGATGGTTGTTGCCAATGATTTTATAATGATATTCTTTAATGCAAATATTAAATTAGGAACTTGGGTTAACCATAATACTTCAAGTGGGCTTCTTTGAAATAGCAGTTGCAATTTAGTGAAGCCCCTTGGTATCCATTATTGTAAATTTTATTAGTTGAGAAAATAATGGGTTGGATTTTAGAATGAGATGGTTGGACATTAAAGGAAAATAAAAAGGGTGGCAAAGGAAGGAGATGAGGTGGGAAATGTATTTGGTTTAAAGGTTCTTAAATGTCAATAATATAGTAAATACGATTGGTTTAGGAATGCTAAAAGAAGATATTAGTGTAAATTTGTAGGTTTTGATTCTAGGACGGATAATAGATTGAACACTTCTACCTTAAAACCTTCCACATGAATCTATTATTCTCCACTCATTCATGTATTTTGTGTTTAAGGCCATAAGCCATTAAGTGACACGACCTTTAACACACTACTATCCACAATAAGTGTTGGCATCTTAGCCATTAGCATGAAGGACCTATACATCAAGGGTCAAATGGGGATAAGGTGATCAAATTATCCCTTTAGAATTGTTCATGGATGATACAAATTTTTCAAATGGGTGAAACAATGCGACAATTATAATTTGATAGATTTTACATAAAATGATAAATATGAATTGTGAACATGATTGGCATTTGATTTTAGACTAATTTATAAATAGGAGAAGGTTCTATAACCATTTTGAAAATATTTTTTTATGACAATTTCAAAAAAAATATTGAATAACACAATCGCTGAAAAGATAAAATGCAATTTAAAAGATTAACATTAAATTTATTTCTTATAATCTCATCTAAAATGGTACATAACTATAAAACTAGTAATTAAAGAAGATGAGTTATTCTTCATTTATGAAAGAAGTTAGCAATGAAGAACTGTTGAACCTCATTACTAGATAATTGATAATATATTTTTACAAACAATGAACTTGGACGAAAATGTTTGCTAATTCAATTTAAGAGTGAATGAAACTCCAAGGGAGCAAATAGAACCATTCCAAGAGTCTCTGAATGTCGGAATGAAGATTTTGGCTGGCAATTTGTCAGCGTATATTTATCCGGGTATCTTGGACTTTGACATTTTTTGCTGCTGTCCTCTCCATCTCACGTTTTGACAGTGTTTACATTTATTTGATACCGGTTATGACAAGGATTGTTTTTGGGTAAGAGATGATGAATATTTAAAAGCGCGTAGAGATTTAATTTTATTCTCTGACTTATACGATGAAAGCAGAAAGTATTGTTTCTCTCACCACTCATAAGGTAACGTGTGCAGCGTGCTGTGTAGGTTTCTGGAACTTTAACACGCAGACTTTTTTACAGATGCAGATTTTTCATGGAACACACAAAGTGCTAAAATAAATTTAATATAAAATAAAGCAAATGGTGAGAAGAGCTGGGAGACAACATATTCGACTCTGATAAAAACCTCTTTTGTGCGCTACGTGCTGCTGCAGATTTTGATTTTATCCGTAGTCATAATATGGAGGAAGTTTGGGATTTGCATGGCCTGGTGGCCGCGGCTGTTGGCGGAGATTCGAACACACGATGTTTAGATGTTTGGAAGAATACTCCGCAACTAAGCCATCGGAACCCCAGGCCTGTAAATGGAAGTGCCGTTGCGACGACTGGAAGTTTATCTGTACCAGTGGCGCCGCCTTCAGTGGAGGTGGCTCAGCCGAGGTATAGAGGAGTGCGGCGGCGGCCGTGGGGAAGGTTCGCGGCGGAGATCCGCGACTCGGCAAGGCAGGGCGCTCGGATTTGGCTGGGGACATTTGATACTGCGATGGAGGCCGCGTTCGCATACGACCGCGCCCCTTTCGCCATACGCGGCGCCCGCGCGGTGCTCAATTTCCCTTTCGAGGCCACCGCCGCCGCTCCTCCTACACTACCACAGCCGCCGCCAACAAGGAAGAGGAGGCGGACCGAAGAAAGCACTGGAGTTCTATTCGCGCCGTCTGCCTGCTCGAGTTCTGGAAATAGCACGACGACGGAGTCCACAGCGGAGGCGAACGTTTTGGATTGCTCGGTTCTCATGGCTGCTTTCCCTGGTGGATACCAGGGCCTTTTGATGCCCTAACTTTACTCAACATTTTGATCGGCGTGGAGAAATGTTTTGTTGTGTAATGATTTTGTACAGAAATACTTACTTATTTATTGGATATATCAATATTTCGTTACTCCGCATTTTGATCGGCTCAGAGAATGTTTTGTTGTTTACAGGGCTTTGTACAGGAATGTATACTTATTAAATATATGCCTCGCTTCGCACATTTTGTTCAGCGCAGAGGTCTTTTAGCTTTGTTTTCATATATTTATTGAGTATATATCCTGTGATATTTGTATTACTATTTCCTCCTCAGGTTGGGGTTTGTTGGTTGATTGTTTCGGTAGATATTGTTCCGTTTCTAATCGTGGATCCCCATAGACTATCCGATCTCGTGGACTTCATTTAAAAAAAAAAAAAAATCATTACTGTTTATTTCACAGTTTTGATTTTTCTTATATGTATGTATAATGGTTCTGAGATTTACAGCCCAGGTGCACTCCCATGTAATGGTACTGAATGTCCGGCGTTCAATTGAGTACGTCAAGATGCCGCTCGACAGTCCAGTAATTGACGATGTTGCGAAACGATTGATGTTTGCATGCAGCGAGTTAGTGGAGGAAGTGGGGTGGCCTTGGTCACGAGAGAGAATTAATTAGGCTGTATAGCCATCATGTTTGCCATCATACGTTTAATCTTTCATGGTTGCAACACTAATCATGCAAAAACCGTTAGAATTGCACCTCTAAAAAAAGTAAAAAATCATTAAAACAATGGGTACGCTAATCATTCAATCCGGAACGCTCGGAGTGCATCTGCACTGTCGCGTACAATATTGGTGACAGGGAATTTGTCATAACATCATTTCATTTCAATAAAAGAACATTTCCATCATTTTTTCAACGATAAGAATGATCTGTATAAGTCGATGAGACCAACAGTGAGAATAAAATTAAATCTCTGCGGGCTCGACAAGTCCCAGGAATGGAAAGCCAAGTGTGTGGGGCTTTAAATATCCTCGTCTCTTACCGAAAAACAATCCTTGTCATAACCGTTATCAAATAAATGTAAACGCTGTCAAAACGTGAGATGGAGAGGACAGCAGCAAAACAGCGTCAAAGTCATCTGCATTTCTTATATGCTGACAAATTGGCAGGCAAGATCTGCCTGGAACAGTCAGAGACTCTTGGAATGGTTCTATTCGCTCCCTCGTAGTTCCGTACACTTTTAAATTGAATTAACAAGCAATTGCACCTTATGTGTGCAATGGGTATGCCGAAGATGTGTGGAAGGTTACTTAGGATAAATTCTGGTCTTTTTTTTTCATACATTTATGCAGTACACAAGGTCAATAGGTAGGTCATTTAGTAAATGATGTTGTTTGTGCAACAAATGTCTTAATAGAGAAGTGATAGCTTCAAATCAACTATGCATCCACTTACAGGGATCCAAACATGATTGAAATAAAACCTCTAAATTAGGAAGATAATCAGGCTCCATTACCAGTGAGCTCATGTTATGTTTGCAATATAGACAGAGGGAGAGATAGACATAGAAAGAGGAAGACATAGGGTGGAAGATTGAGAGAGAGAGTGATAAGGAGATAGAGATAGAGAGGAAGATAGAGATGGAGATGGAGAAGGAGAAGGAGAAGGAGAGGGATATAGAGAGGAGGAGAGAAGGAGAATGAGAGATAAAAGAGAGGAGAGAGGGATAGATAGAGATGGAAGAGATAAATATATAGAGAGGGATAGAGAGGCAGATAGATGGATGGATAGAGAGAGGGAGACATGTCTAGAGATAAAGGGGGAGAGAGGAAAATAGAGGTAGAGATGAAGATAGATTGAGAGACGAAGAGGGAGAGAAATAGATAGAAGAGAAATAGAAAGAGAGATAGAGAGATAGAGAAAGATAGAGGAAGAGGGAGAGGGAGAGATAGAGAGATATAGATGGTGAGATAAAGTGATAGAGATATAAGGAGATATAGAGAAAGGAGGAGAGGGATACAAAGACAAAGATAGAGACAATCAATGCGAATTAGAGATAGGTAAATAGAGAAAGGGAGAGAGATAGGTAGAGGAGGAGAGATAGAGAAGAGGGGGAGAGAGGGAGAGAGACAGGTTGAGGAGGGAGAGAGAGAAGAGAGGGAGAGAGGGAGAGAAAGAAGAGGGGGGAGAGAGGGAGAGGAATATATAGAGAGGGAGAGGGAGAGAGAAGAAGACAGGGGAGAGAGGGAGAGGTAGCTCAATAGATAGAGAGGGTGAGAGGGAGTGACAAAAATAGTGGGATATATAGAGAGAGGGAGGGAGAGAATTAGAGAGAGAGGAAGGGAGAGAGATAGGTAGAGGAGGAGAGATAGAGAAGAGGGGGGGAGAGGGAGAGAGATAGGTTGAAGAGGGAGATAGAGAAGAGAGGGAGAGAGGGAGAGAAAGAAGAGGGGGGAGAGAGGGAGAGGAATATGTAGAGAGGGAGAGATAGCTCAATAGATAGAGAGGGGATGAGAGTGACAAAAATATTGGGAGATATAGGGAGATAAAAAGTGACAGGGATAGATATATTAATCGCCCTCTAGGCTATATCTCTATCTCTCTATCTCTCTACCTCTCATTATCTATTTTTATTCCTCTATTTGTATGTTTCTCATTATCTCCCTCTCTCTCTATATATATTTTATTCCCTGTATTTATCTTTATCTCCCTATCTCTTTATGTGACTTTATCTCTATCTATGTCTCTCTCCTCTTCTCTCTTTCTCTTTTCCTTTATCTATTTTTCTCTCTCTCCCTCTTTGTTCCTCTATATCTCTACATATCTCTCTATATCTCTTTGTCCCCCTCTTTATCTCTCCATTTCTATTTATCTAACTTTCTCTCTCTCTCTCTCTCTCTCTCTCTCTCTCTCTCTATTTCTAGCTTTATTTCTCTCCCTTTTCTCCTTTTTTCTCCCTATCCATTGATTTATCCCTTTATTTCTATATTTGTTCCTCTCTCTTTATCTATCTTCATCTCTTCCTCCTTTTCCTCATTTTTCTCTCTCTCTTGCTCTCTTTCTTTTTTTTCTCTTTCAGCCTAACTATATTTATCTCTATCTCCTTCTTCGTCTTCACTTCTTTTCTCTTTCTCTCTTTCTCTCTCGATATGTTTGCCTCCTTAAGTGTGCAATGGGTACATTGAAGAGGTCTTAAAGGTGAATTATCATATCCTTAATCAAATGGAATGCTACCTTAAGCATAAATCCCCAAAGACACATGCCATCCTTGGATTGTTGACATCAAACAACCAATCAAATAGTAGTTTCTCTTTTTTTCTCCTTTTCTTTGTACATCTCTTTTATTTCTCTCTCTGTCATGCTGTATCTCTCTTTGTCTAGTCCTCTTTTTCAATATTTTTCTCCATCTCTCTCTCTCTCTCTCTCTCTCTCTCTATCTATCTAAATTTTTCACTTTCTATCATTCTCTATCTTTTGAGTTTCTCTAATTTTATTAGCCAATAGGCTACATATAGTGTGAGATTTGAGTCTGGAACAAGTCTCACACTTGAAAACCACTATTGATTCATTGGAAAAAAGTTTTAGCTTCTATTTAATGGTAAACCAATTATCATTAAATAATGGTAAAATCCTCTAAAATATCAGGTAAAAGCTTCAAAATCTCACTTATCACATAAAAGCTAGATAAATATTGTTTGGACAATTGGATGGGAACATTCTATTTCCATTTGGAGTATTTTTTGTCAATTTTATGGAAACTTCTTTTTTCATTTGCATTGCTTTATGTTTTAAATCTGTATGCAAATATTCCATAATCAGATAATACTTAATTTATTTAAAGAAAAAATCTAGATTTATCTATTCTTTTTATTCCATTATTTAGCACTTATTATTAATTGTTTAATCTAGCCACATGTAATTAGAATTTGGAGCGCATCCATGCACAAACACATACTCTCTAACATATTAGCATACATATAGTTTTCTATCAATGTAATCCTTGAACCTCCTTTAGTGCTAGTATATATACCTCTCTATATAGAATTGTCTCCCCCTCCATCTCTCTTTCTTTTTCCTAATCTCTCTAAAGATCAATTAAACTATCTGAATTTTTATATGTTAATTTAATTTGTTCTATATAAAAATATATTAATTATTAATCATAATAATTTCATATTTATATTTAATAATTTCTATTATAGAATATAAGATATAATAATAATAATAATATAACCTGTATATACTATTATATATAATAATAAACATAATTATATTGTATATAATGTAATCTAATATATATATAGTTCAATCTAACCACATGTAACTAGAATTTGTAGCGCATCCATGCATAGACACATACTCTCTAACATATTAACATACATATAGTTTTCTATGGATGACATAATCTATTATATAAAATATATACTAGCAATTGCACCTTGGTGTGCAATGGGTATGCCAAAGAGGTGTGGAAGGTTAATTATGGAAAAAATAGGTCCATTTTTTGTATACATTTGTGTAATACATGAGATCTAATGGTAGATCATTTAGCAATTCTTTGCAGTCCACAAGATCACATCTCTTTGAGGTATCTTGTCAAACACTAGGACAATTACAACTATTGACAAAATTCTCCTATTCCAAAGTCCCCATTTTTTCATAGGCAAAGAGTGTTTACTATATAATGTTGTAGCAACAAGTATAATTATAGTATACATCGTTTAATTTATATTATACATAGTATATATTATCTTTTGTATTGTATTTAAATGTTTGTTTAATTTGTATGAAATAAAAAATAGAAAGGACACACAATGGTGAAGAGAAAATAAAAGAATTTAAACAATTGATCCCTAAAAGCTACATTAGTATTACCACGGTGGTAAGTGGAGCTGTATCATTGGCATTTTTATTCTAAAATTCCAAGCAAAAATAACCAGATAACTTGTTTTGTGCCACCAATTGTATTTTGTAGCTACTGGGAATTTGTCGAAATGTCTCTTGCATAACCATCTTATGATTGATAACCATCAGTAGCAATTCCCTTGACAATCATCTTATGGTTAATGTTTGAATACCACCAAGGAGAATGCACTTAGCCAAAAGCAAGGAATATTTTAAGCAACTGGAAATATCTTTAAGAGTTTGAAATGATAAGCAAATCTTTTCAAATTTTATGCAAAAAAAAGTACATGTAGATCAACTTTGTTTTTTTCCTTTTACAATATCGTTGAGAAAAATGTTATCTTTGTTATCTTGAAGATGCTAAATCTAATATTTCTGCAAGTGATTGAAGCTCTGGTGGACTTCCTGAAAGCTTGATATGGTTGTTGTACACATCTAAATTGTGAGATATGTGATCAAGTTGGAAGAAATACTAGTGTAGGCCAATCTCTCTGCAATTTCAACAGTAATGATGAAAAGAGATGTTGTCCATCCTCTTGTGCAAAATTTGGTGACATGCCTCCCATGGAGGTCTATAGATCCTTCCTCATCTATGTTGGTAATATCATTGAGTGGGAATTCACAAGGGGAGGAGGAAACTTGCTCCATAATTTGGCTCTTCTTGCCTGTGCAAGTTGAAGTAGGAAACATAGATGGGTATTGCCTTTTTATAATATTCTAAGCTAGTGATCCCATGCAAAATGGAAATTTCAATCCTGAAACAACAGTTTGGTTTCTTGTCCAAACACGTAGTTTGAGGGCACCACCAAGGCTACCTTAGTCAATAGGGAGAATGCAACATTTGTTATGTTTTATATGTTTTATTACTTAAAATAAGAAAAAATTCAAGAAGGTGAATCAGATAATTTAAGGAAATCTTTAGTGAACTTTATAATATGCTTGAATGTTAAATTACAAGAGTATATGATTTCATTGATAAACTTATTGAGTTGTTTTAGGGATTCCTTGATGGGCATGTTTGGGCTTCAGAATGTGGATTCTAGTTCTTCATGTATAAAGTTTGTGTATGTATAAAGTTTGTGTATGGACATATGATACAAGAAGTGTGGGGCTTCTGAATGTGGAGTATGGTCAACTGGAACTGCACATCAAATGAGTTGTTCTAGGGATTCTAGAACATATCCATGACCATGAGAATCTATGTACGACATATCTCTTCTCTGTGGTCTTTATAAATCTAAATCTACTATCTCCATTAGTATTTATCCATTTGCACTATTTAACTTCATTTTCCATGCATAAATCATATTAGATTGTGTTGGCCCTTGTAAATTTGGTATAAAATTAGGCCAAAACCCTTTCAAATTTTAAGGAAAAAGAAATAATGTGTCTAGGAAGAATCTGTGATGGAAAACAACTTAGAAGCAAGAAATACTCCTCTAAGGCACTAATGACTCTTAAACTTTAATATTTTCCGACAAGAGATATCATGTTATATAGAATCTTTAAAATATTAATATATTAACTTTAAGCAATCTTTTCATGGAAAAACTAACTAAGCTCAATCCTTGCCATAAATTGTCTATAAATGATGTGTTGGATAGATGGCCAACATTACAAAAAAAATTTCTCATTCGATCTGCAATTGTGAATTTCAAGTGGTACAACCTGAATGAAACAAATACCAATACATTGTCTAACATTTAGAAGATGGAAAGATATAGCACCATGGAAAACAATATCCAAGAAAAAATTAAAAGAATAGTATCCGAATACTAAGAAAAGATGGAGGCCATTATCTAGGACTACATCAGAAACACAAATGAGGGAAAGTATATTAGAACTTCACAAAAAAATCCTACATTACTGAGTAGAAGTTTGCGCCCAAACAATGACAGTGCAGCCTAAAATAAGTCACCTTGTAATTTATGTATAGTCTGTTGAAGGAGATGCCTTTTAGATCAATAAAATATATCCTAGTGAAGTGTTCTATATAAGATCTATTTTCCAAACCGTACTTGATATTAGTAATTTAGTAATATTAGATAACACGTTTCCCATTAATATTAAGCTTTAGGAAATCAATGTCTCCATCTTTATTGATATTTCTGCGAGGATACCATCTCTTTAAGTGGGCTTATTTCTGCATTGAGCATATCCAAAGAGTTCTTAGGGATATATCTGATTGTAATTATTTACAAATCTGATGTGAACTGGGATTGACTCATATCACCCAAAGTTGTAGTTAGAGATTGGATGCAAGGTTAATAACCTGAAACAAGAAGAATTTGGTAGATGGCAATGAATTAAACTTCTTATACATTCTTGAGGATCAAGAAAAAGACCTGAAAACAAAATGGCTAAGTCTAAGGTTATCCCATGCTAAACATGGGTTTGCGGTAAGAGGCGACAATAAGGAAGGAATTGGAAAATTCAACATGGGTTCAAATATATAAATCAAGTCCAATGAGAATAAATGGTTAAAGAAGGAATTGGCAAGTTAAAGAAGGAATTGGAAAATTCAACAGAAAAGAAGATTAGGAAAGAAAGTGATGAGAAAGGAAACATCTTAATCCATTGCAACCCCTTTTAACAAATAAGGTTTGTAGTCAATTTCAAGGCACTTCCTCTCATATGACATGTTGGAAAAGCTTGAGCTTGGTGCTCCTACAATATTGAGGAATGCGTACATTGCAGAGTCAATGGCAGATAAGCCTAAATGGCAACCTATGTGTATCATTGTGCCATATTGGAGAACTCATACAACCTGTCTATAGGAGAATCATTTTCTACTTTCCAACCCTTCTGGTAGGAACTTTTAGAGCTGATGATAAACATCATGGTTGCAATGCCTCTAGATAGATCTGATGAACAAAGATTCATCAATCTCAATAGCAATATAGGTTGGTGCATTGAGAAAGCTTCTCCTAATCAACACAATATTCTCAAAAGAGTGTAATTTTATCCAAACTCAAAATGCATGATAGTGATTATGTCAGGAGGCATAATAGGCATGATCATAGAAAATGCACACCCTTTACTCTAAACAACTTCTTAAAAATAGAAACGTACAGAAGTGGGGCCAACCAATCACACAAAATACTGTAACAACCATATACATATATCCTTATATTATGTTCCATGCTAATCTCTCTAATACCAAGGGTTAAGATATTCCAATAGTTATGTATGTTCTTGCATTCCATGAGATAACCTCTCTTTGAGGCATTCAGTCAAACAGTTCACATGCCTTTTCTATGCTTCCACATTTTGGATACATTTCTACTAGAGCATTTCCAACAATAATATCTGAAAAAAATCCTGCTTTCATGCTACTTCAAGATGGATGTCCATACCCTGTTCCAAAGCTCCCATTCTGGCACAGGCAGGGAGGAAACTGGCGAAGGTTGTGGAATTTGGCTTTAGACCTGCCAATTGAATATGCTTGAAAGTTTCTAAAGCCTTTCCAACAAATCTATTTTGCACATATCCTGCAATCATTGCAGTCCTTGAGATGACATCTTTTCACAGTTCGCGTGCCTGGTTAATGCTTCCGCTTTTTGCTTGAAAGTTTATAATATCTGACAAAGTTCCTCTATCCTTTATGCTTCGATGGATGTCCATACTGTTCCAAAGCTCCCATTTTGGCACGGGCAGGGAGGATGCTAGCAAAGGTTGTGGAATTTGGCTTTGAACCTGACAATTGCATTTGCTTGGAAATTTCTAAAGCCTTTTCAGCAAATCCATTTTATGCATATCCGAGACCACATCTCTTTGAGGCACCTTGTCAAACACTTCACATGCCTTGTCTATGGTTCCACATTTTGTATACATGTCTAGATGTTATTTTCAGTAACATATTAATCCCTATGCAAGATATTTAACTCACATATGAACATACATATAGAACTGAAACATTAACAAAATCTGACCTTCCAATCTGGAAATAAGTACTAATGGAACCAAAAATGTTCAGTATTCAGAATGAGGAGACTAACATGCTCAACGGGAGCTTGTTGGAGCGCCTGCAGAATTCACAAGGACCACAAAAGGGGTTGTCGTGGCCGACCCACTACAATATAGCACTGGGGGCAACCTGTGGGCTGAGCTATATGCATCACGATTGCACACACCTCCAATACTGCACAGGGATGTCAAGTCCAGCAACATCTGGCTGGATAAAGATTTTGAGGCTAAAGTTGCAGATTTTGGCCTGCCTAGAGTTCTTAAATGCATGCATAATTCCAGATATTTACGGAACCATCAAAGGCAAAATTATCTGCAAGTTTCATCGCCACAGGAATTTAATAAACATACTCTAAAACCCTCGCCAAAACCTCCAAATTGGAGGACTAATCTGACCAGCTCATCATATTTCATATATTTGTGTAGCACATGATTATTTTTATTATTATTATTATAGTATTAATTTTATTTAATATTTTTTTTTGTATAATTATATTTTTATTTCTATTTTATGTATTGATTATTATATTTTTATATTTTTGTTAATATATCAAGTTTGACTTATATTACATTATTATTAGTTTCTTCAACAGTCAAATCATATTTCATGATTTTATTTTTCATAAAATGTATTTAACAAATATTTATCTTTTCTAAAACAAAAATACAAATTTTATAACCAAAAATAGTTTTAAAATAAATCATTGCGAACTTATTGGCTGAAAAATTTCACCTACTACAAAAACTATCAAAATGTGGAGAAAATATGGAATAAAAAATAGCATACCTATATTTAGAAAAATCTATGTAAAATACGTCGAGAGATATCCTTCTGGAGGTGCCTATTTTAAATTAAATTTGCACCATATAAATGCAATAGGTATCTCAGGAAGGATATCTCTCGGCATATTTTACATAGATTTTTCTAAATATAGATATGCTAGTTAAATTGACATCTTTACAAGGTTTTACACAAGAGAGATACTATCCTTGCTGCATACAAACTCCAAACCAAAGAACTAATTTTTTTAAATTTAAAAATTGAAACAAACAATTTCCAAAATTAAAGACTATTAAAAAAACAAATTAATATAAAATACTTGAACAAAATCTAATATACTTAATTAGTATATTTACTAACATACCTATATTTAGAAATATATTTTTATTTTTTATAAAAAAAAAATTAATCTAACAATTAAACAAAATCTAAGTCTATATCAAACTATAACCTATATACCTTAATTTTCTTTAAATTCTAAATGTTACACTATTTTTATCAATCTAAGACTTGTTCCTAAAATATATATTTATCAATACTCATTTAAATTATTTATCCTCACATTGATGTTGCAACTTCAATCAAATATGACCATCCATGATTGAACGATGTTTTCCCATAGAGTGTTAGAGTGTTAGTAGCCAAATACAATGATTTCCCTATATTTACTTTAATACATAGATTTGCCTCCATGACCAATAGCATTAAGTTCAAAAATCCAAGTCAATACAAATATTGGAACTAATGAATTTCAAGAAATATTTATGAGTTGCCTAAAGTAGAGCTTATCTCTCATAAATATTGTATGGAATAGTGTACATTGCACTCCCGGTTCTATGTCCATGCTCTTTAATAAAAATCTATTACATAATTTATTTGAAAAATTTATGTTTATCTAAAGTTTCAATTTTATACATACAAAATTTATACATACTCATTTTATGTTTATCTAAAGTTTCAATTTTTTACATATATTTTTTTTTTAATATTATTTTATTTTAATACTTTTTTATATTGAGTTTATATTATTTATCATTTTTATAAAAAAATTATATATATTTTTACTTGAAAAGTTCATCAAAAATATTTGAAATATTAAATCATTAGTATTTGAACATTAAATTATATCATTAATATTTGAACATTAAATTATATCATTGATATTTTGACATTAAAATATATTATTAAGAAAATAGGAGAATATTGGACATACATGTTTAGATTTAATAAATATTTATTTTATATTTTCATAAATTGATCTTATAGTTTATTTTTTTCTTTTAAACATTTGAAGTTTTTATAAATAACTATTTTAGATTATAAATGAGATTTTTTTAATTTTTTTTTTAATTTTTTTTTTATTGGTAAGCTTACCATTTTGGGTGGTGGTAAAACCCATTATTATTTTATATTAATATGTCCTTCGAGCTTGCTTGTTAATTATGTTCTGATGTGGACTAGCTAAACCACCTCACATGTTGATTTTATTTATAAGTCCTTTGCTATCTTTTTAGCGGCTATCTAACTTTTTGGAGGCGTATATGTACTTCATGAACTTTAACCTAATGTATTTTCCTTGCTTTTGATTTTCTTGCTTTCATTTGTGTGATACAATTTGATGCCACCCTTATGGGATAGATACTTGGTTTCCATTATTTTGCTGCTCGTGGCCATAATGTTCAACCATGGATCCTAATCCCTTAGTTTGGCTAAGTTTTTAGGTCCTTACCCAGGCTCGTAATCATTTTATTTTAAGTGTTTTCCATAACCTCTTTGCCTCGCTTATGGATGATGCTATGGAAGTGTCGAGGCCAAAGTTACCAGAGGCACGTGTGTTGCAAGTCATTTTGGTTTCCTTTCCTTTGTCTAGCTATTTGGTCTACAAAATGGGTCGTGGTTGTTTTTGTATTTCCTTATTATACTTGCTGGAAGTTTCTCAAAAGGAAAAATCATTCCAAGATGGAAACCCCAGTGCTTTTGAAGAGTTCTCGCTCATAGTTGGCTTTTCTAGGGCCAATTACTAACCACTATCTTAAGGGTTTGTTGTAGCGGCTTGATAAATTGACCATGAAAGCAGTGCAAATGATTGTAGGTAGTCATTTTGTTGCTAGCAGTGAGCGATATAGAGTGAATTCTGATATCACTTCCCATTTTGTGGCATCATTGTTGGAGCTTCATGCTTCTAAAGAAATGATTTCAAAATTGACTCAGTGAGTTTTTAAGCTGGATTTCCTCGAGGATCTAGACGTAGTGATGATTGCTGCTCGGCTCGGAGAGGGTATTCCTTGCTCCTATGATTTGCTCCACCATAACTGGGTAGCCATCGAACTTCTGCTATTCTTGCCAAACCTTTGCAAGTCAGAATACTGGATGCACTACTTTTGTTCAAAGGTGGCATATGATTTCTTGAAGCGGCTTTATGGACTTATTCCAGTTAAGAATTCACTTTGGCTTTCTCAATTTATTGTGTTTGAGGATTAGGATATGCAACTTTAGTTTCATAATGTGATAAATATAGTGGGCTAGAATAACATCTAGGGTCTACAAGATATGTATGTAGTTTAAAGCCCAAATTTTGTAATTTTGTGGCTAGGGTTAGGTTAAAGTCACAATGTTATTATGAGAATCTATTACACTCCTACATGGATGTCATTTTGTAAGATGGTTACAGAAAAGACTGCTACTATTATCGAAACAAGATATTTTAAATATGTGAATATATATGAAATTATATGATTATAATTGTGGGATGTTCAAGAACTCTAGGTTTAGTTCAAAGCTTGAATATTTTTGCAATGA
>VDFB02363360.1:67500-127541 GCA_007258455.2 Sequoia sempervirens
TCCTTCATTTTTCGGCTCTCACAAATAAGTGTACTATTTAAGGCATTCTTGTATTTATATCTCTCTTATGTGATATAGTTTAGTGATCTGTGAATTTAGATTTGTTGATTGGAATAAATATAAATATATAATATATATACATTCCATAGGTGAGTATTGTAAGAATAATATTTATAGAAAATTACTTATAAAATAAAATGAGTTTTAAATAGATATATATTTTTATTTGTTAAGAGAAAAGAGATTGAATAATAAAGGAATTTAAAATTGGATATTTTCATCTAGATTCCTATTAAGAAATGAATGGCTTAAGTTAATTCTTGTTTTAAGTCATTTCTACTTAGTTAGGTTAAGGAAACTACTTTATGGTATCATTAAGGAGATGAGTGAATGTTAATAAAATAGTAGTTGATTTGTATTGTAAAAATGGTTAATAGTTATTCCTTACCATGAAATAGATTTATGAGCCTTTTCTCCTATTGTTGATGTTGTTCATGTATTGATGTGTGAATGAGTGTATTGTTATTATCTTGAAATTTGATCATTGTATTTAATCTTGTAAAGTGAGTCTTAGAGTTTTCCAGAGGCCAGATGATTTGCCTTCTTGTTGGAAAATGGATTTATTTGCTAAATTTGGTATTGGGGATGAGGATATTAGGAGACTTCCAGAGGCTAGGAAGACCTGTCATCTTGATGGAAACATTGATCATTTTGATAATGGCACTGATACATTTTGATCAATTTTTCGACGACTGGTCGTCAGAATTCTAATGGCTGTTTGTTGCTATTATTGCGTCAGAATTTTGATGACATTTGAATGTTGAAATTCTGACCTGACATCGGATGCCAGGCCATAATTTTGATGTTTCAAATGCTGTCAAAATTCCTATGCAATAACAGCGACAAACAACCATCAGAATTTCGACGACCGGTCATCAAAAAATTGATCAAAATGTATCAGTGTGGGAGATTTTATTTTGATTGTGAATATGAGGACTATTTGCCTTGCTCTTTTAATTTTCCCTTGTGATTGGTCTCATGGGATTTGTGAGTGGGATGAGATATTGCCTCGCCTTGTGACTTGCTTTGAGTTTTTCTTGAACCTTGACTATGTACAAGTGGTGTTAATTTCTATTTCTTTGGTTGACTATTGTCAATAGGGGAGTGGCTTCCAATGGGGGTTGGTGCACAAAGGGGCACCTAGATAACCCATGTGGAATTTTTGTAACAAGTGATAACATTAAAATAAATTAGGGGGAAAAGGGTAGTTCTAACATTAAATAATATAAGTTGTACCTCGCTCAGCCTCAAGCACTTGTTTAGGCTTGAGGTGAGTCAGGAAGGCCTGAAATGGCATAATTGACTACTTTGTCTCCACGAGAAGTAGGTTGATTCTGCATAAGTTGGCATGAGGGGCCAAATTTTGGTAGAGGCTACCCGGATAACCCAGGATGGGGGCTGGGGCCAAGGAAGAACTACCTGGATAGCCTATGTCCAATTATGTGATGACACTTCCCCTATGACAACCATAAGTTTTCATACTTGTTTTACCTTGAGTACCTATGTGCCTTTGGAAGTGTGTTCATGGAAGTTGTTCTTGTTGGTGTGTCCATCTTGTGTTGTGAGTTTTGTCAACCTTGTGATATCTAGTCCTTGACTATCAGTTGGTGGGGCCCTTTGCTACATCCTTGCATGGGGGTGAACCTTTGGGTTCATGTGGTTGGGTGGAATGTGTTACGTTCTCCATTGGGTTCCCCTTATGTTTGTGATGTGGCAATTCATCTGATCCATTGTATTCAGCATAACATCTACTCTTGGAAGGTTGATTATTGTAACTCTATCATGTTTCATGTATCCTATGTGGTGCATTCCTCACTTGTATCGAGGAAGTGTGATTGTACTTGTTGAAATTGAAACACTGAGTTGATGTATCGAGCATGAATGTAAAGAATTATGTAATCAGTGACATTGTACTTGTTAATTGAAATGGGAGTAATCAATTATTCTTCTATGTTATATAATGGATGTTTCTCATGGTTCATATGTTCATTTGTGATGAATAAATGTTATGCTTAATGATGATTTGTGTTTAATTGTTAATAAGTTATTTGGTTTTGTGATTTTGGATAATGGAAAATAAGTAATGTAGTCGTGTACCTTAGGGGACTTAGGGAAATAATTAAAGTTATGTTCAATTTTACTGCTCAACATTGTACTTAGAAAAAAAAATTGTCCATTTTTAGTTGTTTAGGCTTTGTCCTCTAGGGTTCTCGACGGGGCACTACAAACTCATTTGAGGTCCTTTTACCATATTTTTTGTTTTTTCAATCCCTTGATTAGCAAAAAAATCTACTACCCTATTTCCCTTCCCATATGTATGTTTGGCAACTTGTACACGAGTTTCTTGCATTAGTTCCTTAATGTGATTAATTTAGTTTGGAGACTCCAAACCCTAATTCTTCCACTTGAGATTGCATTTATACATAGTGTGGAGTTTCATTCCAATTATATGTTCCTTAGTCCTTTATGTTTTCATAATAAATTAATCCTTGTAGTGTTCCTTCTATCTCAGTTGTGTTGTTGGTCATTTCTGGTAACTTAATTGATAATGTTGCTTCTAGGTTGCCTTCCATATTGCGGATTATGCAACCAAATCCTGACTTACCTAAATTTCCCTTGGATGTCCCATCAATTTTACCTCAATTTTAGCTTTCCTTCTTTGGGAGGATCCCATTTAGTATTCTTTTTTTTGTCTTTTGAGATCAAATCCAATTGGAAAAAAGGTGGGATTTTAAGGATTTCCATTTTTTTAGTAATTCATTATCCTAGATTGTGACCTTTTCTTTCTTTTGTACTTTTATATGGATATTCATCAATTTAGCTATGTTGTTTTTAGTCATGGTCCAAACCTCTTTTTCTTCCTTACACTTATTCTAAAAGATTCTCTTGTTACGTTCCTTCGATATATTCCAAATTAGTATAGAGGGGGCCGTTTTCCAAATTTGACTGCAAAAGGCCCCTTTTTGTGGGTGAGCCAACTTGTAAAGAAATTTTTTAGTTTGTTGTTTCTTTGGGTTGCCCAATCCAATTTATTTACAACCATTCCCACCCTTGAACAACAAAGGGGCAGTTTAAGAGTAGGTGGTCTGCACTTTCAGAGTCATTCTTGCACATCACACACCAATAATAATAAAACACTATAACATACAATGATTAGCACATAAGAAATAAAGACTATGCATTGTTATTTAAATGCTGACAAAATACTTAGGCCGCACATATTTATAGCACATAGATAAAATAAAAGGAGATTGACTTTTAAATTTGTTGAGTGTTTCAAATCAATGCTATATATGAGGGAATAACCAAGTGTTGCTAGCACATGAAATAAAGAATGAAGCACTTAGGGAATAGTCATAAACTCAAGATCCAACAACAAGTTTAGAACATAAATGGCAGCGCTATAGTCATTCATTATGCATCGAAAAACTTGCAAATACAATGCATTATATATGAAGACTCAGTCAAAAGTTAAAGAGATATTTGAAGGAGCATTTAAATGCTAACTAGGTCATAGTACAACAAGCACCAAAATGCATGATGGAAGGTTTTAGTTGGAACCAAAATATGAAAACTATATTGCAAATAGAAGTTTAAATTGTTAAGTGTTGTCCAACGATGGAGAACCAAGTAAAATGTGGAATAATTCATGTTAAAGCTGGTATATTTGGAGTCAACCTGTTTATATTTCACCTTGCATTTCTAAAATGAATTCTTACTATCTCTATTTTAGTTGATCTGCTGCTCTATTTTGATGAGTAATTATTTTAAATGTTACCACCAATTGGAATTAGTTGTTGAGTTGAACCTTATTGTTAAGAAGTGACATTCAACATAGCTTATTTATAGCCAACTAAGTCTCACATTTTTGTATAAATACGAGAGGATATTTCTTCATTTGGACATATTATTCACTTGCATTCTATTTCTTTTATCTGAGTTATTCTTGTTTTGAGCTAAGAGCTTATTTGTGAGGAGAGTTGTGAGAGTTATTAAGAGAAATTCCTAAGAGTGGAATTGGAGAATTTAAGAAGAGTTGGTAAGCTGTTCTTGGAAGGACTGAGCTTGGGAACCAATGTGTTCCAATTGGAATTAATCTTTAAATAGATATGTGGTTTCTAAACTTATGTAAGTTTTATGTTTTTTGAAAATATTGAGTGAATTTGATTACTTGCACACTTGGAAAAATGTGTAATTTTTTATTATTAGATGATGACTGTCTTCTTTGGATGTATGTAATGGGTTCATGACAAATCTAGATAGGAGTAGTATTTCCTTGTTTGATATTTCTATATATTTCATGTTATGGAATAGGAGGCCGAGATAGTATTAAATACTATAACAAAGATAGAGCTTATTTAGGAAATGCTTAGTTTAAAGTGTTGAAATATTGAAATTTCTTGAGTTTCTTTGATAAATGTGTAATAAGTACTTGTGTGAGGTAACGTGTATTTGATAGCATATTATTCTAGGAAAACCCTAGATGTTAATGAGGTTAGAAAGCATGAAAACAATGTTGGTATGAATACTTGTCATCATGGATAGAAAGATATGACATGCAAACCATATTGTTAGTCTATACTTGAATGATCACTTGATCGTTGCTTTACTTGATTATTGATTGGAACCCTAGGTTGAGAATAACCTACATGATCAGCCTGATCATTGATTGTTGATTTTATCCTGGGATTAGGGTAAACTATGGATGAGATTACCTATATGATTAAGTTGATCACTTGAATTTGTAAATTACAACTGATTGGAGCCATAGGTGGGTATTTCATATTGAGTGGGATTGTTACTTGATTGGTTGTTCTACACTGCTGATGTGAAGTCATTTTATTGATGAAAAATATTCTTTCTGAATAGTCTTTTATTGATGTGGTTACACTCTTGAATGGAGTATTTTATTGTTAAGACTATAATTTTGAATGAGTCATTTACTGACATGATTATTCTTTGATTGAGGCCAATTTTTTATGAGATTTTAATTTTTAATGTGAATCATTTATTGTTGTGATACTCTTGAATTGAGACTTTTATAGATGAATTCTATGATAAGATGAAGCTCATGTAGCTATACCATAGATTAAGAAGTTATTCATAAGATAGTACCATGGGAATTACCTAGGCCTAGTTTATTATAAAGGAAATAGGTTGTTCATGGGGTTAAAGATTACCTTAATAAGGGAATTGCCTATGCATAGTACATGAATGGTCATTAACCGAATTGAGCTAAGATAGTGAGTGAATAGATGACATTTTGTATGAAACTTTGGCCAAAGTTGTGTAAGTAGCCATTGTTTACACTATCAAGGTTCACCATGTCCAGTATAGACATTCTAGTTTGGGATTTTCATACTCATAGGTGTAGCTACTCTATGATTAGGTTCTAGATTGTAGGACACAACAATAAGCTTAGGAAAGCTATTTGTTATTGGGTTTTACCAATCAATCTCTTCTTTGAAGGGTAGGGCCATATTTCCATAGGTGGTAGATGTGCGGGGGATTACATTTGAGTCCGTGGTTGGCAAAAAAGTGCTTGAGTGATGCTTCTCCTAATTAGTTGGTGGACAAGGTCCAGGGATGTTTGCACTAGTATTGGGGGAAACTAGAATGTATGCACCAAGGAATGGGCACATCTAGAATGTATATTGCACCAATGCGAAGACATCAAGAGCAATTTGTGTATCTATTTCTTATGAATCTCAACTGAGCTATGTATGTTCTCTTATATCCATTTTTCTGGAGGTTGTAATAAAATAGATGTTATCTTGAGATTTTATATATGTCATTGGAAAGATTGTAATATTCAATTATAAATGCAAATCAAAAGTTTGGAATATGTGTTTTTTCAAATGTGCATATAATCTCTGAATTACAAGAAAAAAATTATTGCTATGTGATGGCATCATGAATTATTCAGTTGTGGTTAAACATTGGTAATTCTTTTGAGTAGAATAATGGGATTGTTACAAACCAATCAAAAGAATTGTACTTTGGATTTTGAAAGTAATTAATTTTTAATGAACATTGTTAGTTTTTAATGTTTGTTAGAGTTAGTTGTAGAGATTAGTAGTCTAATTAGTTAGATTTACTTGAAAATATCATTATATAGTGTAAATAATTCAATGAATATCAACAAGGAGTTTTGGTATGCCCTTCAAATTATCTTTGCATTTTTTTTGTGTTGGTCTACAAATCAACATTATCATTTTTGTTGTAATTGTTTGATACCTTCATATTTTTGGGTTTCATACTTAAGAGTAAATTACTTTATTGAGGGAAAATGCAAAAGACCCATTCTTGATATTTTTTGTGGATGTCAAAATCCTGCAATCTTTGTATAATATATTTATTTCATCTATTAGGAAAATAAGTAAGTAGTGTAAATCCTCTTCAATGGATCTCATGATGATAAATTCTCACAAATTTTGGTCTCTAATGATATTAGCATTAAAGTTGAATTTTGAGAATATTAGATATTAAATTATTTTTAAATATATTAACAAAATATTTCAATATTGAATCTAAAGAATAATTTCAAAGATTATTTTTTTTGGAAAGTGAACCTTAGATTTTTGGCACCACAAGACTCCTTAACTCTTCTAGGGTTTTTCACCTAAAAGGAGAGAGGTAGGCCAAAAATGCTAAAGGGTTCATTTAAATGATGTTATGTGTGATGTTATTTAAGATAAATGAAATGAAATAAATGCAATTAAGTGATCTATATGACTGAATTTGAATGCAAAATTAAAAATTTAAACTATGTTGGAAAACATAATGTGATATGGAAATAATGAACTAAAAGATGAATAAATGCAAAACAAAGAGAGAAAGGTTGAATCAGAGTGCACTTGGGCAAGATTTGAGAAATCTAGAATGGTTTGAATGTTGTCTGAAATTGTAGAAAATCAATAGTGGGACTCATTCGCCTAGGGTGGTGAACTAGTCTTGCTTTTGGTGAAATCTATCGGGAACTAGTTTTTGACTGTTGGGATCCAGAATCTGACAAAACCTAGATTTTTAGTCTTAAGGTGGGACTCATTCGCCACTAGTGGTGAATTAGTCCTCTCCCAAAATTTTGAGAAATTAGGAGACAACTCTGCAACACCAGATCTGGAAATGTCTGCTTGTTAGGTTGCCGAAGTCAATTCTATATAAAATAGATAAAATATCTTCTCTAAGCTTGAAATATGATTGATTTGACTTGAAGCATCTGGTTGAATTATTGACCACTCTTCAATCACCTAAATGCTTGTTAAATCTGCATACAAGGGTCTACAAACACACATGCAAGAAGGGAAAAATGGTTAAGGGTTAGCGAATAGGGGTTTTCCTTGGTCAAACCCCATTTTGGTAATCAAACCCTTAATGAAATAATGAAATGCAAGAGAATGATAAACAAATAACATGCAAATACTATCAACTTACCAAACCCTTGTTGATGAAAATTTGAATTTGTGTCAATGGATGCTCCAAAATGCTTGAACAATGCTTGATTTGATGTTGCAAGATGCTTGAATGCTTGAATGTGATGTGAGATTGAATGCTTGAATGAATGGGGGCCGAAATGGATGTAAAAAAACTTATTTATACAATCTTGTGCCTTAGTAACCCGTTAATACCTCATCACAGGACGACATCAAGTGATTTTTAATAAAAAATTGAAACAAAATTTTAAAAAATTTGAATTTGGAGCCAAGTGAATGGGTGCCACCTAGGACCTAAAAATGGGTGTCAGGAATTAAGTCATGTTTAGTGTTGTTTGTCAGGTTTAAATTAAAAAATGCACATAACTAAGGCTTATAAGGGCATAAAGGGGTCAAATAAAGCATAAGAAATGGATAAATAGTGAAGTTATGCCTAGAAAAGCATGAAATCTTGTTACAAGACTTTACAAAACTTCAAAATAGTACTTGATAAGTGATGAAATAATGATTTTTAGGTGAATTGTAATGAATAGAGTGTAGAAAAGTGTAGAAATATTTTACAACACTTCACAAGATGTCATTATTTGAATCTTAGTACCTAAATATGCTTGTTCAAGCCATGTTACAACATAAAAACAAAGCAAAATAGACCAAACACCATATTAAATGCCTAAAATACCATGAAAATGGCAAGGGTCCATTTTTCTACGATGCAGAAAGTAATAAAATTCTTAATTGCTTTCATTTTTCACAAAAGCAACATTTTACCAAGAAATTATTATTTATATTGGAAAAAAATTGCACACTCATCATGATTTACCAGGTTGCATGCCCAAATTAATGAGTGCAATCTATCAGTGTCAGTGTAGGGAAATAGTATACTAAAATAGGTTTGATAACTGACTCATTTGACTAGACAAACTAATTTTGTACTACAATGATCGATTCTTTTCTTAAATATTTACTCTTGCTAGTATTTTTCTTATCAAAAATGTCTCTTGAATTAAAAAATTGGATTAAATTTCTTCATAGTACCATAAATCAAGTAAATGATAATCTATTCATTTTTTAAATTGAAAGGATCTATAATAAGAACGTACTAATCAAATGAAACATTAAGATCTAGCCCATGATTTCACAATTATGTCCATATAGAAGATAAATAATAAATAAAGATCAATTGTAGATTTGATATTTATCAAGATAGTTTGCATTTGTTGAAGAAGGTAAATATTTTATTCTTTTAACCTTACAAATACATGCATTATGAATACAAACATGAGTATAATAAAAAAGAATAACACAATTCAAGTAATTTGAAAAGGGCATTCAAAAATTATTTTCATTGTAAACTTAAAATATGCATATGGTTGGTTATCATTATCTTCTATGGATTAACGAATTAGCTTCAACATTTTCATTTCATAGTATATATCTATTAATTCAATCTTTTCATTTCATAATATATATTATTTTTCTCACTCAGATTGCTTCTCTTTACTTAAAGATATAATTGGGAGAGAGAAGTGTAGATAGGGGAATCAGAGGTATGTTTCGTTGCTATCTTTATACTGTACTATTTTTTATTTCTTTGTTAGCTTGCTTCTTATCTTCCTAAGACCTATCGATTGTATTTTCTTGAAAATTTCTATTGAATACTTCACATTAATGTCATTGAAGCACCCTTCAAACTTTGTGAATCTTCCGCACCTGTGCAATAGGAAACCATGGTGTGTCATGATAGAGTTTCCCAACCACAGAATCAATGCCCAATCTCTCAGCTCTCCTTCATTCTATACGATGCCATTTCTCCAGCGAGTTGATGAAAGAAACACAAAAGAGAGATAGAAATAGAAATAATAATAAAAACAAGAGGACAAGAAAAAATGAGGTCAGGAATAGTAGTTTCTAAGATGGTGGCTGCTACTCTCCTCTTCGCATCATACCTTTCTCCTTCCTCTCGCAACCTTGACAGAGCTGAGGAATCGGTAGTACAATAGAAAATATGAAAGAAAAAAAAATTCTTTGTTGTAGCCGCCACTCCATGAGAGAGGTAAGGAGATGAGTTCCTCCATAGTTAGGGCAGATTTTTCTTGGTTTCAATGGGGAGTTTAAGAATTAAGCATAGACGGGTGAGTGAATGCAGTTTGCAGATGAGAAGGCACTAGAAATTAGTAATTACTTTTTTTTTTTTCAAATGTCAGACATAAATCTGTCATCTTTGAATAAAGCGAGTTAACCTATTATTCAAAACTAATATTGGTTGTTATAGCTTTGCAAACACTAGTGCTAAGCCATTCGATACTAGCAATATAACTCTGGCTGATGGTGTGCGTGTTAACCCTAATGAGGATCAACATAAAGCCAATAAGGAATATAATTCTGTCTCTAAAGAAGCATATAGGGGGTTTAGCACAAGTATATAAAATTAATTGATTGATTCATGCTAAGTGCATTCATGTTCCGCTTTTAACCTGATGATCGTTTCTTTCAAGAACAGATGGGAGGGATCTCAAGAAAATGTCTGTCTCTAACTAAAGATCAATATAAAATGGCACTAAACCTTCCCTCTTCAAGCCTTGCCAAATAAAAGAGTAAACCAAAGATCTCTTCCTAGACACAATAATATTTAATGTATGTAATTTTTAGTTAAGAAGTGTCATTGAATGTTTTGCAAGCAACGATTCATCAAATGAATGAATATAGATGTTTCCTTTAGGTCTCTAATCCATAATCATAATTCTCTTTTGGTTTGCATTTAATTTCATGGGTAAATGGCAGCATACAATAATATTTAAATTTTTAATGTATTTAATGTTTAGTTATGTAATTTATTGTATACAATTACTAAGTGCAAGTATATTTAAGTTTTGTAGGAGTGCACGAGGATGGTGGGAAAAGGTGATCATGACATACATTTGTTTGTAAAAATGTCGAGAGATATGTTCTCAAATATATACACAAAATGCTCTTCTAATCCCAAACTAATTATCTAGGGTTAAAGTAACTATTAGGATAAGTGAAACTCTTAGTACCTATTTCCATAATTTTAAATCTGTCATTTAATCTTAACTAACAGATTTGTTTATATGACTAGCTTTGTGTCTTTTAATTACTCAACACATAGCATAGAATCCACTACTCTAAATATGCATAAATTGACATTTAAATTGTTCCTACTTCTGAGCCATTAAAATATAGAACTGAATCTAACCAATAAAAAATACCATTACTTGATATATGTTTATTATTAAGATCTTTCTTTTTCACAATAATCATCAGTTTAATATATGTTAAATTCTTATCCCAACTATTTGAATAAACATATTGGTGGGAATAGTCATAAAGATGTCTATGACCTTCCCTCTTTCATAAATTAAATAACAACAAAATAATAATTTTACAACAATGATTTCACAACCCATGTTCTTGAGAAGAATAATTACTTGTGTTAATTATCCTTCTCATCCCAATTAGGAGCCTTTAAAATATCTATCTCTTTGGAAATAAGACGGGAATCAAATCAGTCCGAAAAGGAATATTTAATAATAACCAAACAAAGATTGGCGGTCGAAGACTTCTCGAGACGATGCCATCGCCAAAAATGGAAGAATTGAATCGCTGTACATATTGAAAAGAGAGCGAAATTTAACACAAGTCCTCGAGAAGCTTATTAGTCAAATTTCAATGTTGTGTTGTCACCAAAATAGAAAGCCTTCACTACCTGGCTTTTTCTTCAATTTGGCCCTAGAGAATCCGCTAATGGGATTCGGACTTGATTTCGATGTGACCTCGGGGTTAGAATTCTGTTCCTTAAACTGGACGGACGGCTGTGCTTGATCATTGCAATCGGCGCCCCACTTTTCTCTCTCCTTCACCATCGGGGACCTCCTAAGTGGAAAGAAACTCTATAAAACGCTTTCATTCTTAGCAATATTTCCATCCACATGTACTGGTTGGTCTGAACTTTGAAGCTCTTCTTATACTTTGCTATATTGTCCAGTTCCTGCGCTTTTCATTTTCCTGCAATGGAGAGTCGTGGGAGTTCTGGAGGCGGAGGAGGGTGGTGGCTCTATGCCCTGCCGCTCTTCGCCAAGGATGGACGTGCCTACATGCTAAACAACATGGACGATGTATGTTCTCCATGGCCACTCTATGTCGCAATTCTGCTTGTGGCGTGCTGTGCCGCTCTGGTTGCATGGTTGAGCCCAGGAGGTTGTGCATGGGCCGCGAGGAAGAATGGCGGCGCCGCCATTTCAGGGCCCAGAGGCTTTCCCATAATCGGAAGCCTCATCGATATGAGCCGTGGGCTTGCTCATCGCAGGCTGGCTCAGTTGGCTCGTATTCATGATGCAAAAAAGCTGATGGCCTTCAGCTTAGGTTCGACTCCCGCCGTCATAACCTCTGATCCCGAGGTCGCCAGAGAGTTGCTCAGCTCCGTTAATTTCTCAGACAGGCCGCTCAAGCAGTCGGCTCAGCAGCTCATGTTCGGCCGAGCTATTGGCTTTGCACCCAATGGTGAATACTGGAGAATGCTCCGCCGGATTTCTGCGACCCATCTGTTTGCCCCTCGCAGGATCGCTGGTCATGAGCCTGGTCGACAAGCGGACTCACTTATCATGCTCAAGAACATCCACGACGAGTGTCTTTCCAGCGGCGTTGTGCGGCTGCGCAGCCATTTGCAAGTGGCGGCGCTGAACAACATCATGGGGAGTGTCTTCGGTAGAAGGTTCGAAATCTGTGGAGATAGCGAGGAGGTGAGTAGTCTGAGAGAGATGGTCGAGGAAGGATTCGAGCTTCTTGGGGCGTTTAACTGGGCGGACCATTTGCCCTGGCTGCGCTTCCTGGACCCTCTTAGAATCCACTCGCGTTGCGCCAGCCTGGTGCCACGCGTTAGAGGCTTCGTGCGAAATATCATCGAGGAGCACCGAAGGGGCAAAGATAAGGACAACGACAACGCTGAATCTGATTTTGTCGACGTTCTGTTGTCGCTTAATGGAGAAGACAAGCTTGACGACGAAGACATGATCTCCGTTCTCTGGGTATAGAACGTCTTCTTGTTCTCTTTCTTATTGACTTTTTTCTTGAATAAGTCGTTGATAGGTGTGTCTTGGGTCTTGATTTTGACTTGCATGCAGGAAATGATATTTCGTGGGACTGACACGACGGCTCTGCTGACGGAGTGGACGATGGCTGAGATGCTGAGGAACCCTGCGGCTCAGAGGAAGGTTCAGGAAGAGCTGCAGCGTGCTGTGGGTAATAGCAGAAGCGTGACCGACTCGGACATCTGCAAACTTCCTTATCTGCAGGCGGTGGTGAAGGAGACTCTGAGAATGCACCCTCCTGGTCCCTTACTCTCCTGGGCCCGTCTCTCCACTCAGGACACCATTGTAGCTGATGGAAAGTTCTGTGTACCCGGGGGTACCACCGCCATGGTGAACATGTGGTCGATTACACATGACCAGGCCATTTGGGATTCCCCGGACCAGTTTCGACCAGAGAGATTTCTTGTGTCTGAGGGCGGTGAAAACGTCGACGTTAGAGGAAATGACTTGAGGATTGCACCCTTTGGTGCCGGTCGTCGGGTCTGCCCTGGTAAAGCTCTGGGCCTTTCTACTGTTCATCTTTGGGTGGCCAAGCTCCTGCACCATTTCCACTGGGTTGGCCATGACCAGTATCCGGTCGATTTGTCTGAGGTCCTCAAGCTGTCCTGCGAGATGGTGCACCCACTTCATGCTGTACCTGTCGTAAGGGTTGGTCTCCAAGCTTAGTAATGGCTGTCGTCTGTCGGTTCTTTTTTGGTCGCCCGTAGGCTTAAATATGGCGTCTTGCGGTTATATGTTTCTTCTCTCTTTATATTCAGTATATCGTAACAGTGTATTGGTTGTGTGTGAAGTCTGGGGACGATGAATATGTGTACACATTTTGTCGCTACAGAATCTTTGCGCCGCTGTTCTGGCACTGAAAGATTCAATTTTGTAAATATTGGTCTGCCGTTTTCAAATGCCAGAACAATTTTTTGATATGTAGTGGGAGTTCTTCATGTCACCACCTCTCGATATGACTATATTTTATTAATAATAGTAAGTATGAGTTAAAAGCAATATTTTGGCGCACTATTTATTATCATGGTGGATTAATTATACGCTGTACTAGATATACTGGTTTTCTTCTGAGTTGCTCAGTCTGCAGAGAATTTCCAGTAACTTAACAAATTTATCACGCTGTTTACAGTAAATGATTTCATACCATACCATGCACAGTTTCTTGTTCTGAATAGCTCTCTGTATTTATCAGGCCTGAAACTTTTTCAGCAAGTTAACAAAATTACTGCCTTGTTCAAAATATGTAAAATCATTCATTCCATAGCCTTTTCTTCTGAATGCCTGTATATATATAAATATAATTAGTAATCGCATCTTGATATGCAATGGGTATGCTTAAGAGGCGTGGAAGGTAATTAGGAAAAAATATGGTTTATTTATTTTTGGCATACATTTATGTAGTACATGAGATCAATTGATAGGTTATTTTAAAAATATATTGTTTATATATTATTAGTTCTTCCGTAAGGCAGATTATTATTGCATTTGTCCCTTATGTATTTGGTATGCAGCATCGGCCAATCACATTTTTTTATTTTAACATATTACTTTCTATTTGTATAATTTGAATTTTAAAACTTATTTTTTATATTTGAAAATTAACATTTATCTTTTTTTATAAAAAATGAAAGATTAAAACTAGGGCCTGGGGTATAGCTGGATGGCTATGCATGGTCAGTTTATTTATTTTTTTAAATTATTCTCTTTGTGCAGGTCCTCGGAAGAATACATGCAAAAAAATTTAAATGGTTGTACTGATTGTTGGAGAAGTTGTGCCTTGTGAGGGTTTCAAATTGTTTTTTTACATATTTTTAAACCGTGCAAGTTTTCCAGTTAATGTAATTAACAAGGGCAAGATTCCACAGTGAAAATGAGCACTCTTGGGATAGAATTTTTAATTTTTAATTTTCAGATTTTTATAATTATAACTGCAAGTAAATATTACGAACATTAAGTTTGAAAATTATAATTTTAAATTTTTTACAATTAATTTTTTAAATTTTTTTAACAAATTGTTGTAACTTAATTTATTTTTTATAAATTGTTTATTTGTACAAAAGTTTTTTTCTTTTTATATTTCATTTTAGTCTACAATCATTCCATAGTCCAATTATAAGAGAGCTAAATACCTTTTTTATGATTGGATAGCATAAAAGTGGAAAGTGTGATCATTAATGAAAGATAAAATTTATAAATTTTCTTTGATGATAGACATGAAGATTAAAAAAAAAATATATTCCTTATTTTAAAAGATTTCACATAAATTTTAATTTTCATCTCAAATTTTAAAATAGGGAATAAAGGTTAGTTACACTTTTATGTAAGTGATTTTTTACTAATTTATTTATTATAAAATAGATGGCTCAAGAAGGATATCTCTTAGTGTTTTTCTATATATATTATTAATAAATAATATTGAAACCTCAGAAATAGTGTTCCACCTTTTGGGAGATTTAACTAAAGGGGAATTAGGGTTCCTCCTACTTCACTTGTGTTTTATTAAAGGAAACCAATATCCCTCAACCAATTGGCTTGATTGAGAGAGGGGTTAGATGGTCAAGATCATTTCCTAGGGTGTGATTAAAGACAAAAGGGGGTTTACCACCAAGCAAAGTATTGGAAATAAGAGGATGAAAATGATATGTAAAATTAACTATGCAACCTAAGATATGAAACTAAAAAATAATAATAATGAATTGAGAAAGAATAGAGGGGCACCTGGAGAACTAAAGATGCTTGAAAAAAGGTTTGAAATCCTAAAAATTAGAATTTTAAAGCATATTGGGACACATGTACACCATCCTAGATGATTTAGTCCCAATTTAGGGTTTTTGGGTAGAAACTAGAATTTCACAGTGACAGGTCTGAATCCTTCAAAATTTAGGAAAAGTGCAATACCGGGACTCATACGCCACAAGTAGAGATTTAGTCTCGTTATGTTTTTCCAAAAAGTCAAGGTCTAAATTTGTTCCTCTCTGCTCCTTTCTAACTTTCTTCCAAATTTGAACCTACTAAAATCCTACAAAACAAAATATTGTATTGATTTGCTTATGGGGGGTTTACCTTGGTCAAACCCCTACTTCAGTAATTAAACCTTGAAAGAGATAATAGATCTTGAATGTAAATGTGCATGAAATCCTAATCTTAAGTGCATCAAAGACTAAGAGATCTAGAGTGCAATGAAACCCTACTCTAATGTGTTAGAATAGGATGCATGTGTGATCAATGTTATTTTACCTATACTAAGTGATGCAAAATAAAATGCAAAAAGAAGGAAACAACACTAAAATATGCGTCAAGATAGGACTACATTAACTCAAACAAAACAAGATAAAAGAAAGAAGATTTATACCTTTGTTCAAGTTGATCTTTGGTTGGCCCTTTGATATTGATAAAATTTGAGCTCCTTGATGGAAAAATGGTCTAAAAGTGGATGCAAAATGATCTAGATGTGATGAGGATTCAAATAATGCAAGTGGGTATGTGATAAGATGAAAAAAATGCAAGTTATGAGAGCTTGAAGGTGCAACAATGGTGGATATGAGAATGGTTGAACTTGAGATAGGTTGGAGAGCTTGAAAAATCCAATGTGTGTTATCTCAAAATGAAGCCAAAAATCCTCTATTTTAGGGGAAAGGCCTCTAGGGATTTGAACAGTCAGGATTTTGCCAACATGGGCAAGATGAAGGGCTATGGTGAGTTGACGACTCACAAGCCCTCACATCATGCCATGTGGAGGATGAAATGTCACAAGGACAAGTGATGAGGAGGTACTTTCAAGTACCTTGGGATGAGAGTGATGGTGACAATTGAGGAGGCTTAGAATTTCCCAACAACCTTTATGGTGAAGAAGGGAACATTGGAGGAATAAAAGAGAATTTTAAATTCACATGATTGGAATTATCTAGAGGATAAGACAAGGTCTCTATAAAAGGAAGTCCTTGTCCCATGTGACTGATGTGACATCCCAATGATCCCCATGGGGAAGATTAGAGCTTTGGAGGGATAAATGTGAATTTTTAATTCACATGGGGAAGAGGGTCTAGGCTAAATGTGGAAATTGTGAAGGTTGATCAAAAAGGTATGCTAAATGTAGCAAGGGGATTAGATTAAGGTTGTGAAAAAAAGTGATTAAGAAGATTAATGGAAGAGTAGAAGCAAGTTGGAAGATGTGGAGGATGTGACATTAATCCTAATTAAGGGTGTGTACATCCTAATCGAGGATTAGTTTGACTAATCCGGATTAGAAGAGGATTATGGAGGATGTGACATGTGAGGAATTAAATAAATGTCTTATTTATTTTATTTTTTGAGGAAAAAGGGGGATAAAGGGTAAGGTATTTAATTATTTAACTAGATACCTTAGGGATTTAGAGGACCTTAGGGATATTAAAATTAAATAATAGTAATATTACTTAATTAATGTAAGTAAGAGGATATTTAGATGTAAAGGGACAAATTTGGACAAATATAAGTGTCCAAATGTAGGTGTCTACAACATGAATGAACATGAAGATGAAGATTTACTTTAGGAGATCTCTAATCACCCTAATAAGCTACAAAAATGCATGTACCTTCCATTCTAGGTAGAAAGTATAATGATAATGGAGGATGAAATCACTTAGGAAACAAGTCATTAGGCTTGGTTCAATGGCTAGTTGCTTCCCCTCAAGCTATAATCCATAATGATTCTCCATAGGCAACCATCATCAATCCTTGACAATGCTAGATCTTGAATGAAAGTGAGCTTGAAGACCTACAGAAACACTATAATGCTGCTCCAATACTTCAACTTTATCTACTCCTAGTTCTTGAATGCTCAAAAATCTCTCTTGAATTCTTACTTGAAATTTCTTGGATTACTTAGGTGTTGAATTAATTTTTGTTGAGGTGAAATAATGATTTGAAACCTTGTTTTTATAGGAACTTCATCTAATTTATCATTTATTAGATCCCAAATGCTGATATTAGCCAAAATTTTGAATTAGAAACCATTAATTTCCTACTCAAACCCTAAAAATGAGCCACACGAGACTCATATGCCCAGGGTGGTAGATGGGTCCCACCTAGGGGGACTCATACATCCAAGGTGGTGTATGATTCCCACCCTATCTTTTCAACGTGAGAAAATGTCGAGGTCTTAGAAAATTAAATTCCTTTGTTGATTTTGTCAAGATTTCAACTAAAATAAGCCTTGGATTTAGAATAAAGGGTCTTAAGGGCTGAATGATTTAAGTGTGTGAATGCAAAGGTGCTAAAATAGGTCCTAACTAAGTGTGAAATTGTACCATCTCCAAGAAGGGAGTACAACTTTCTATACTACAAATATGCTAGTAGCATTTGCAACAAAACATGGAAGATGACATTATTAAGGTAGGGTTAGGGTAAGCATCAATGTTAGGTTAGGGTTATACACTAATACATAAAGGGGGGGTTAAGACAATTTTTGAGTATATTGTCTTAACTTGAGACAAAAAAAACTTGTGTATTGTATTAAATATTGACTTTAAGTGAGTGTCTCAAATTATTGTCTTAAAAAATTGTCTCTTTAGAGACAATATAAAAAAAAAGTATTTTTGTCCTTTTAAAGACAATTCCACTTTTGTCTCTTTAGAGACAATAGTTGGGATTAAAGACATATTGTCTCTAGAGACATTATGAAAAAATGTATTAAAAAAAATAAAATTATTTTAAATATTTTTTTAGTGTGGTTTTCAACATTCAATGTTTCCAAATTCTCATCATCCATAGAAAAGAGAATTCAACATTACTAATATCACCTTAGTACACACCCTTGCTAAGTTGCATGATACATGTACATTTCTACCTAAAAGTGTTGGAAATGAGACCATGCATTTAATGTTTTAGCATAAAACACAAAAAAAATATCAATCAACCATCTGTACATAATGAAACAAGTTCTAAGAAGGAAAAAGTACTAAATTTTATTGAGAAAAGGTGTTTTTATAGTAGATACAAGTCTGAAAATGACTTATATGCCTTCAAAATATTAAAAATTACATATATTTCTTCAATCTCAAAGATTGGTTTTTGAGTTATAGTACAATGTTTTGCTGAGAAGAACTTAAAAAGGTTACAATATACAATAACAAAAGTAAGAACTAACTAAAAAGGTGACCCTTACTTCCTTTTTGGCTATCCTACGTTGGAGAGAACGTAGGAAAGCATCTAATTACCATTAAATGACTATTTTAAAATTATTGTTGATTGTTTCCTTTCATCCGGGTGCTTGAAGCTTCCTTGATCAGGCTTTTGACAACTGGAAACTCCTTGGTGGTGTTGGAGAATGGAAATTTTTCCTTTTTCAACCTTCATTAGCAGCTTATAAGACTCCAAAATTTTCCTTTTGTAGACATACATAATTAGCATCATGCATTTGATTAGGTCATATTCATCCATTCATCAAATAAATCAAGTTTATTTATCAATCTCTAAAGTCACCAACTTATATTAAATAGATCAAATTTGATGTTGACATCACCCTCCTTGATTAAATAAATCAAGCATTTATTTAATTAAATCTAAAATCATGCTTCATCCCTTTTGATTTAAATAAATCAAAATATTTAAGTCAAATGGGTCAAAATCAACTAATCATCACCTAAGCTAATCTAATCCTGATTAACCGAATCTAACCACCCATCACATCCTTTAACTTTTCCCACTTGCACCAATAAATCATTTTAATTCATTTATAAATTTAAGATTTTCCATCAACATGGCATCTTTGAGGAATATTCCCTCAAATTTGAATTCAAAAACAAGTTGACATGTACATACAACAAAGCATTTATGAGCTCTTACATGGCTCTTACATGTCCCTTGCAAAGGTCAAACTCAACATTAACTCTCAAATTCAAATTTGAATCTCCCCCTCTTTGGCACATTGACCAAAATGTGCTCATCCTCCAACCTATCACAAGTTGACAAGTGGCCTCTTTTCATTGGCTTGTTTTTAGTCCCACATCCTCCATGTTTATTCAAAAACACACTTTCATGCTTTCATTCAAAATTCACAATTTCTTTTCATTGGCTTGTTTTTAGTCCCACACCCTCAATGTTTATTCAAAAAAATTTGTGTATTGTATTAAATATTGACTTTAAGTGAGTGTCTCAAATTATTGTCTTAAAAAATTGTCTCTTTAGAGACAATATAAAAAAAAGTATTTTTGTCCTTTTAAAGACAATTCCACTTTTGTCTCTTTAGAGACAATAGTTGGGATTAAAGACATATTGTCTCTAGAGACATTATGAAAAAATGTATTAAAAAAAATAAAATTATTTTAAATATTTTTTTAGTGTGGTTTTCAACATTCAATGTTTCCAAATTCTCATCATCCATAGAAAAGAGAATTCAATATTACTATTATCACCTTAGTACACACCCTTGCTAAGTTGCATGATACATGTACATTTCTACCTAAAAGTGTTGGAAATGAGACCATGCATTTAATGTTTTAGCATAAAACACAAAAAAAATATCAATCAACCATCTGTACATAATGAAACAAGTTCTAAGAAGGAAAAAGTACTAAATTTTATTGAGAAAAGGTGTTTTTATAGTAGATACAAGTCTAAAAATGACTTATATGCCTTCAAAATATGAAAAATTACATATATTTCTTCAATCTCAAAGATTGGTTTTTGAGTTACAGTATAATGTTTTGCTGAGAAGAACTTAAAAAGGTTACAATATACAATAACAAAAGTAAGAACTAACTAAAAAGGTGACCCTTACTTCCTTTTTGGCTATCCTACGTTGGAGAGAACGTAGGAAAGCATCTAACTACCATTAAATGACTATTTTAAAATTATTGTTGATTGTTTCCTTTCATCCGGGTGCTTGAAACTTCCTTGATCAGGCTTTTGACAACTGGAAACTCCTTGGTGGTGTTGGAGAATGGAAATTTTTCCTTTTTCAACCTTCATTAGCAGCTTATAAGACTCCAAAATTTTCCTTTTGTAGACATACATAATTAGCATCATGCATTTGATTAGGTCATATTCATCCATTCATCAAATAAATCAAGTTTATTTATCAATCTCTAAAGTCACCAACTTATATTAAATAGATCAAATTTTATCCTGACATCACCCTCCTTGATTAAATAAATCAAACATTTATTTAATTAAATCTAAAATCACATTTCATCCCTTTTGATTTAAATAAATCAAAATATTTAAGTCAAATGGGTCAAAATCAACTAATCATCACCTAAGCTAATCTAATCCTGATTAACCTAATCTAACCACCCATCACATCCTTTAACTTTTCCCACTTGCACCAATAAATCATTTTAATTCATTTATAAATTTAAGATTTTCCATCAACATGGCATCTTTGAGGAATATTCCCTCAAATTTGAATTCAAAAACAAGTTGACATGTACATACAACAAAGCATTTATGAGCTCTTACATGGCTCTTACATGTCCCTTGTGTTGATGGTGTTTTTATGCACTTTTCAACACAGGCAATGCGTAGGTGCACTACCTCTCTTGAAAGACAATCTTCCACAATCGGATTACAGAACATTATCCCAAGGTCTCTCAGGTGTCAGGTCATGACAGTGCTTAGATACCTCAGTAGTTTGATGTGATTTGCTGGAATCACAAGGCGGTCTTATAGAAAATACAAAGTATGGATGCGAAGCATGGAGTTGGATCTTTGAAAAGGAGTCCTTACTATGAAGGCAATTATGTGCTGGCTATAGGTTCAAACAGCAGCCTTGAACTCCATCTAGTTGCAGATTTGGCTCTACAATGCGCAATGAACCTTGGTATTGTTCAGTTTCTAAAAAAGTAGAAAAAGAGCGAAGGGGAAGAAAAGTTCCTAAATCTGAAGCTTGCAATGAATAGTGACAATGGAGTTCCTGCAATGGACAATCCTCCAAAACAATATCCCACTTAACCAGGGATTTCACAGTATCATGGAAATTATGCTATCTTCTAAGGGCTGCAGATATTTCATCCTTTATCCACTACATACATGCATGAATTAAAAATAAATGTTTGGGGCAGCTTCAAATCAAGTCCAGGCTAACTTTGCATAGCTATCTACCTTCAGCAAACAACAAAAAGTATGGACTAAAGGATCATCAACAAAGCAGAAATTTTTATAAACAGCACACAACATTCCTCAGATTCAACTAAATACAGTAAACAGCTAACTAAACAGCCACAAGATCTAAACTAAACATGTGAACTTGGAGAAATGAATTAAATGGCAAGAGAGAAATCAAGGAAATACACCAAGTCAATGATATTTCTTATAAATTTCTACAATATGCCTTTACAACAACTCAACTCTCACTTTTGCAAATGAGGGGAGTGCTCTATTTATAGTGTTCCAAAAGTTAAATGAATGGCTAAGATTCATTACAAAATAGGGTTTCACCTACCCCAAAATAGATTTACAATTTAAAAACATCTTTTGTCCTTTCCCTATTTCGTCATCTAGTGGATGACACTATTGCTCTTTCGTCCTGTAGCTAATTGCTATTTTCTTGGCTATAGCTACTCTTCAGGCAGGTCTTCTTCTTTGGCTGGGCTGCCTTCTTGCTTTTTGGAAGCTACGTGTTCAATGTACTTGAGGATGACGGCCTGGAGCTTATCTATTTCGAGGATCTCACATCTTAATGCTTGGTAACTCCATTCTTTGGCGTTCTCTTCCTGTCGCTTCCAATCTTCATCATACTTCGAGCCCTGGTCTCTGAATAGCTCTGATCGATCGAAGGCACAGGCAGCAAAACTCAGGAATTCTGTGGTGATTTCTCTGGCTGTCCCATCCTTCATCTTCTCCTGGAAGTATGACCTTACCTTCCCGGAATCCATTTGCACCGTGGGCATATCATAGCCCGTAATCAGCTTGAGATACTCAGTGCATTCCCCCCTGATCTCCTTGATCCACTCGATATCTGGATCCACTCTACTCTGGATTTGCTCCAACCTCTCCTTCCTGTTGATGAGGTCTCTGCGCCACACATCCACCAACCAATGATCCTCTTTCTTCAGTCCTAGCTTCTCCTCCCATGTACTTTCCGGCATTCGAAGGATGGCTTCGACTCTTGGGAAGGTGGAGTCGTAAATTGCAGGGAACTTGGCGTAAAGACCCTTCGTGCTCTCCAGGGATTGGATCAGGTCTAGGAACTTGTTGGCTATCTGCACAGCCAAGCCGATTCCCACGTTTCCAATGTTTATGACATGTTGGAACCAATTCTCAGTGGTTTTCTCTAAGTTCTTCCTCCTCTCCATCTTATCAATCTGCTCCTTGGAGAGCAACTGCAGTGCAGCCGCGGATGTGGTGGGCAGGTCATCCATTGAGGACCACTACTGGATATAGTCCGTTAAGGCAGCAACCTGTGCTTTAAGTTCATCCTTGGTGACCTTGTCTTGCTTGATCAGATGCACCACCATGGCCACTGACTCTTCCAAATGTTTAACCTTCTATTCTCTAGTTGCCATCCCCAGGTCAATGGTGGAGACACTGTAGCTCACCCCGGTCTGGCCAACTATAGGCGTGGCAACTTGCACTACTCGGTAGCTAGAAGCGTCCATCGTTATCTTGGAATGGACCTTAGGCTTCTTCTCCTTCTTTGTTGTGGCTAGGGATCGAGCCAAGATGGCCTCCAGCCTCGCCCTTGGGTCCTTTAGTACTGGGGTAGCCTTCTCCAGCAGTTTCTTCAGCGAGTCGGGCATGGCGGATTTGTCTTTGGGTGCATCATCGCTGCCCTCACCTTTCTCAGTCAGAGATAAGATTTCGGTCTCTTTCTCTTTTTGGGGCTCCTCTTTTTCTTTAGTAGCGTCCTCCTCCTCGTCGGAGTCTTGATAAAAGATGAGGCGTTTGGCGGGCAGCTTGGTGGATAATTGCCGGGTGGGGCTGTCCTCTTTCGCTACCTCCTCTTCCTTTTCTTCAGCAGCCTTAGCTTCGGGGCTCTTCACAATATGGCTCTCAGCCTCAGATAAACCCTTTCGTGGCTGTTCCTCTGACGGCTGCCTCTCTTCATCATGTCATGGCTGCTCTACCTCCCCCCCAACATCCCTTGGCTGCTGAGCTGACTCCTCCTCAATGTCCTCATCAAATGCTTGAATAATCTCCTTATCATCTGAGCCATCTTCTTCATCCCTGCTCTCAGAGGAGCCTGTCTCTTCTTCCTCATAGGCCACCTTGTCGATGGTCCGATGCTCATATTCGGGATGCTCATGATATTCATCAGCCTCCTCCTTAGGCCTCCTGCTCTTGCTCCTCCAACTTCTTCAAAATTTGCATTGTGGCTTCCATGGCGGGCGGCCCGGTTGGCAGTTGTGAAGGCTGAGCCATTGCGAGGGCTTGGGCAAGGGCTGCTTGGAGAGCGGGGTCCATTAGAATTTGTGAGAGCTCAGGAGGAAGACTCTACAGGTGCCATGTAATAGCAACGGGTACAGTGGAAAGGGGAACATGTGATGCTATTGTTGCCAAAGGCAGGGAAGTGATGGGCGACATGGTAGCAGAAGAGGAAGGGGGAGAGGTCATGCCGGAAGAGGAGTTGACGTCAATTATTGCCCTGGCCGGGGGTGAGGGAGCCAGATGGACAGAGATATCCACCGCCAGCAGAGATGAGGCGACCATAGCCTGAGAGGCAGGTGGTGTGCTAGGAGGGGCAGGAAGAAGCAAGGTGGGCTGCACTTCAGTTGTTGCCACTGTCTACTTGAGCCTCTTGGGAGATGAGCCTCCCATGTCTTTCTTTGCTTGCTCCGTGGGGTCTACAGATTGTGCTGTCTCTATTCCCTTTCTCTTTTGAGACTTAGTGACTGGGGGAGACTTGGATGTCTCACCAGCTGATGTGGTGGCGGCAACGTCCTCTGTGGCACTGGGCTCGCTCTTGAGCGCCTCATATGTTAGGACCACTCCTTGTCGCTTTAGTTGCGCCACGTGTGCATCGACCCACTCCTTAGTGCGAGTTATGATCGGTTAGGTGATAGTGTCTAGGTCGTCGACCTCTTGCTCATCCCAGTCTATGGAGGGGATTGCCAAGTTGGCAACCGCAACGTATCTTGGGTGCATGATTGTAGGCTCGTCTTCCTCGAGCTGGTCCGGCACCTGGAACAGTTGTACACTCCTTAGGAACTGCACGGTCATGCGCATGTAGTGCCTCATGCGTACCTCTTTGTCATGTTTACAATCCACCCAGAAGTCTTCAATATGGTATTTGTGGGCATATGTCAGCCCTAACGCCTTCCTAACATGACCATGTGGGTCCATTCGCGGGCGAGCTGTGTACCAGTCAAAGTTATATTCTTTAAGTTCTTTCTCACAGTTGCCAGCGCACTAAGATGTCTGCAGTAGATACAGGCCTTGGCCGAGGGTCATGGGATAGGGGATCCCCACTACGTACTTGTTGCCGAAGACCGTCTGAATGTGTTGGAGGTGCCGGGAAAGCTTAAGGAGGATGATCCTATCGTTAGGGTACCTTGGCAACTTGTTCGGCCATTCCGTGAATCTGTGGGCACGGATGTAGGTGAACTTAGGGAATTGGATGAACAGGAAGGCATACTCCTTTAGAAGTGCCCTGGCGCTATGGGAAACCCTCCTTTCAAAATCTCCGGTAACCAATCTGATGATGTGGCCAATGAAGGTGTCATTGACCCGACAATACTCCTTCTTGAAGTGGCGGTACTGGAGCTGAGGGTACTTGTCGAATAGTTTGAGCCCTTGCTTGTGCCCCTGATCCGGTGCCACAAATAGTCCACTGTATTGCCTCTGACCTGCTAGGGAGTATACCAGGTAAGAGGTCATGTAGAACTTGGAGCTTTTCTTAACGTTCACAAACTGCTCGTGGAAGCAGTTGCTGATGATGCCTCCCAGTTGAATGAGGTTTTGGTGTTAACGTCCTCATTCCCTCGCAGGATTTGCTTTATGTAGTATGCCATCCACTCTTGGAAGTAGGCAGCTGCCGGGAGACCCATGACCCTGCTTAGCATAGTCAGCAAGTCGTGATAATCTTTGTGGAAGTCACTGCGGAACAGCTCTTGGGGAACTTTTGCCGCGCTACCCCGTTTCTCCTTTAGCCATTAGAGGTTAATTGATTTCTTGCAGCCCAATGGATTGGCATCCCACGCTGCCTGGCACTGCTCCAAAGAGGGGACCTCCATATGTGGGAATGTAGGAATGTGAAATGTTTTAGTGATTCCCTCTGGCGACATGTCAGTGAGGATATTCCCCTCCTTGTCCATGATTGTTCTGGTGTCCGTTTGGTAGGCTTCTCGGCAAGCCATTACTAGTTCAGGTGCCACTAGAGAGGGAGGGAAGCCAGCGGCCTTGGCAATTCTGCTTGGTCGTATTAATCTAGAATTCTTTGTTTTAGGGTCGACCTTGACCCTCTGGGTGAACTCATCTATGTCCACCTGGCCGATGTTAGTATCCGAGATCTCTTTCCAATCTGTTGAGACCTTTGACTAGAGCGACTCACCCTGGAACTAAAATTTCATCTGATCTTTATCGTCTTTTCCCCGAGCTGCTCTTCTAGACTTCTTACCCTTATCCTTTTCGGCGGAGGCCCCTCAAGTTCCTGCAGCCGATTCTATATATCCTGCAAGCAAAGGGCGAAGTCAGTACAACAAAACATCAACATCGTTACTGTTAGTCCACATTGTGAGCACATCATCTAAATAACCATTCAAATATATCATAAATCTTATCCTTAGATGATATCAATTTCATTTTAGAGCATTTGGACAATCCGGGCCCTGAGGGCCGGACTTCCCTGGCAGGAATGCTGTTAGGAAGGGAAAACACGACCGAAAGTTCCCGGAGACCACCTTTGGCCAAATTTTAAAGTTTTTAGGAGGCCCATGATAGAGACCAGTAAGTTTTAGTACATGGGTCGAAGTCTGATTCTGAATTTGAGTTTGTTTGGATCGATCTAAAGAGCTTCGGAGGTTCCAAGTCAGAAGGCAGGCAGGAGAAGGCAGTTGGCAACGACGGACGGCAAACGGAAGTCCGGCGACGGAAGTCCGAGACGCGGGGTGCCGGCAGTGAAATGATGGCCAGCATGAGATATTAGATTTAGGCCAGGCGGCATTCGGACCACCGGGGCCCGACGGCCGGGAGGACACGGCGCGAAGGCCGCCGTGAGGTTTCGGCTATGGTTTGAACGGTGGTGGGGAAGGGCGGCCCGGGACCCGGGACCCGGCAACCGGAGAGATGGGAGAGGTTCGCCGCCGAAAGATATGCATATTGTTCAGTGGCGATGGCAAGGAGAAGCCCGGGGTTCGGCACCTCGGGAGGACAAAAGGTGATGGTCGCCGTGAGGTTAAGGCAACGATCGGGCGACGGCGGCGGTGACAGGATCTCTGGGGCCCGGAGGGCGGGGGGACGCAGAGCTTCGACCACCGCGACATCTCAGCAATGGTTCGATCGGCGACAGTGAGGGGAAGACCGGAGCCCGGAGGGTGGGGAGCCGACGGAGGTTCGCCGTCGAGGGCGACAGATCAGTCACAAAATTTTAGGGATGGAACTCCGGTCAACGGGGCCCAAAGCGTCCCAAAGCATCGAGGAGGTTTGGAACGGCCAGACGGCAAAGCGCGGCCCGGGGTCCGAAGGCCGGGGTGTTGGGTCGCGCCGGCTGCCGTTTGATTTAGCAATGATGGATGGAAGCGGCAAAGGGCAAAGGTGGAGGGCGGACCCAGGGAGCCCGAACGCCCTACGCGAAGAACAGCGGTGACCGAGAAGAGTCCCGAGCCAGCGGAAATGGCCAATTCGACAAGTTCGGGAAAATTCTAAGACATGGGTAAAGGGCGCCATAGGGTGTTCTTCAATTTTATACAATTTTAATTAATTGTTCAATTAACAAAATCCCTGAAAATGACAGGAGGGCCAACGGGGATGGCCTACCTCGGAAAGGGCCAAGCGGAGGTCGTGGGATTCACCGGGGATCGACGGAGTGCAGTCGACTGTCGAGGATCGCGATACAGTTGAAGGCGGTGGGCTCCAAATCGCTCATGCAATTTTGCTCCAATTCTCAAATGTGAAAATGACATTGGCGGGCCGGGCATTATATACCCTGGCCGCCATTAATGCTGCAATAAATGCTAGTATGACCACACCAAAAAGTTGGTGAAATTCAAATTGGGTCGGCGGCGGCAGCGGAGACCTCGGGGCCCGGCTGCCAGAAAGACGCGTAGAGATGGCTACCGTTTGATTTTGCGATGACTTCGAACGGCCACGGCAAATATAGGACCGGGGCTCGGGGCCCAGGAAGCCGCAAGGGGTTCGCTGTCGGAAAATATTCGCACCGCATGGGTGACGGCGGGGGCGAGCAACATCCCGGGGCCCGAGGGGCGGGCTGTCGCTGGAGAGCCGCCGCTCGACGGTGATCCCAGGACGGAAGTCCGGACACTGACTTCCGGGTACCAGGGCCCGGAGGGGCAGACGCCGCCCAGGAAATCTCTGAGGAAGCTTGAATGGAAGACGGCAGGGCAGGCCCCGAGGGGCGGAAAGACGCCCGGGGAACACCGCAAAGGGCGGCGAACGCAAAGGGGAAGCCCGATAAGGGAACCCCGGAGGCCCAGGCCTGGACGGGCCCAGGGCCGTCGAGAGCCAAAAGCCGAAGAAACCCCCGAGGCCCCCGGAGGGCAGCAAAAAACCAAAAGTGAAGGCATGGTCGATTTATGATGAAACCTTGGAGCAGTATCGACCATGCGGAACATCAAAAAGAGAGGGGCACACAAAACGAGGCAGCCCTAAAAGACCCGACAAGGCAAAAGAAAAGAGGGTCCCCATTCCGAATGGGGCATGTGTGCTGAGGGCACAACAAATGGCGACTCCGCTAGAGAATGCTCCAGAGCGTTCTAGGGATAAATATTCATTCAGGACCCAGAATCTCTAGTTTTGCAGACCAGGAGCGGCTTCCAAGGATGAATCCGGGAGAACGAGATCCTTAATTGGGTCAGCTTACATGGCATCTCAGAAGCGTGTGTGAAGTGAGTTCATTCCTTTCCTAGGGATAGTAACCAGGGTTATCACTTTAACCGAGTGAGCTACATAAGTTGCCTAACACCAAAAGTAACTTGGACATTGCCCCGCTGCCAGTCAGGCGTCCATAGCCCCAGCGGAGTTGTCGCTACAATCTCATGGATATTGCTCTACTGTCGGCCAGGCGTCCATAGCCCTGGTAGAGTTATCCGAACACCCATACAGTTTTTTATTTTCTTTTTTGGATTTTCTTTTCTCTTTCTCTCTTTTTCTTGATATTTCATTTTTTCTTTTGCCATTTGGTTTGACCAGTAAGCATTGAAGCCTACAATGGGTTTGAGACTACAGTGGTCACTGGAGCAGACTTAAGATTTTTTTACTCACTAGGGTGTCATAACAACCATAGTACGGTCCTTCAAAACTTATTTATTATGTAATTTATGCGAGATCCGAGATGTGGGTAAGAAGATCCGGTGAAGGGCCAAGTTCTGGGCAGAGTTCAGACAAAGAAATCATTCGCGGATAGCTTTGCAAAGACCAATAGTCTAGAGTGAATGTTTAGCCAAAGAACATAAAGAACAGACAACAAAGTGAACCGCTTGTCAGACAAGCATGGCCACCACAAAGGAGTGGGAAACATCTTTCGAAACAAAACTGCCAGGAGGGAGAAAGCAAAAAGCAACGCAAACAAAACGCAGACAAGCTAGAAAGCAACTATTCTAACCTAAGTATAGGTATTTACAACAAAGAGCTCGAAGGAGCTCAATCTTGGAAGTAATGCTTCAGGTGCTGCCCGTTGACCGGCAACGAGACGTTCTCCCCGATTAAAGTCTTTAAGCGGAAGGCATTATCTCCCAAAATCTCAACTATTTGAAAGGGGCCAAGCCAGAGTTTGTCGAATTTGTTGTGTCCCCCTTTCTTTTCATGGGCCTTGTCCCAATATAGGACCAAATCTGCAATCCTAAAGGCCTTGATTTTGGCTCGGCAGTCGAACCATCTCTTCACTACGCCCTGATGTTTGGCAAAATTTTTTATTGCACGGTTTCAGACTTCCTCTAAATGTAAAAGCTCAGCTAATCGAGCTTCCCTACGATCTCCTCCTTCATAAAAATTATTGATGAACTAAAGAGTAGGAATCTTCAGGTGGATGGGGAATATAGGTTCAAGGCCATAAACAAGGTGGAACGGAGAATCGCTAAGGGCAGCCTTGTGGCGGGTGCGATCAGCCCAAAGGGTGAAACGGAGTTGGGTATGCCAATCCTTGGGATTCTTATCTAGCAGCTTCTTGATCACAGTAATCAGATTTTTATTTGTGGATTCGACAAGGCCATTGCCCTGAGGGTAGTAATTGGATAAGAATTTGAGGGCAATCCCATAATCAAATGCCCAGCTAGCAAATTTTAATGAAGTGAAGGCAAGTCCATTATCACATACTAAAGCATAGGGACAACCAAAGTGATTTAAAATGAAACTTTCTAAGAAATTAGTAACTACTTCAGTTGTGCAATGCTTACATACTATCGCTTCCATCCATCTAGTGCAATAATCAGTAGCGGTAAGAATGTACCTGTGTCCCATAGACGATGGAGGGCTTACCGGACCGATGAAGTCGAGACCCCACTGTGTAAAAGGTCTTACCTCCAGCACGGGCTGCAGTGGGACAACAACATTCCTCTCCCTGGTGGCAGCGGTTTGACACATATGACATGAACGAACATGGCAATGGGCATCCTTGAAGACGGTTGGCCAATAATACCCTGCCCTTAATATTTGGTGTGCTGTAGAAGAGCCCGAGCCATGGCCCGTACCAAACTTATTGTGAAACTCCTTCAAGATGCGTTCTGCTTCCTCCTGGCCAAGGCATCTGAAATAAACACCCTCATGATTCTTCTTATAGAGAATAGAACCCTGCAACATATAACCATTACTTTTCAATCTCAGGGCCCTCTTCTGGACTCCTTGCAGATGCGGTAGACACTTATGATTCAATAGATAATAAACGACATGTTGGTACCATTCTCTCGGGGAGACATCCTCAAGCTGATACTGCTGTACTGTGAGTTCAGGTCCAGCCTCTGCTGCTGTTTCGGCCATTGTACGGGTGAGTGCCTGCCCTCTCACCAATTTCATTGGTTGGATCTCCATATCATATTCTTGGAGCAGGGTGACCCACTTAGCCCTTCGTTCACCCAATTCATTCTGCATAAGCAACGTTTTGACTGCTAGGTCGGGGACAATAGCGAACACCTTGTTGTGTAAAATGTAGTGCCTAAATTTCTTTACTCCTCTGACAAGAGCGTACGCTTGCTTTTCAATGTTATGGTAACGCAGTTCAGCGTCTTTGAGGGGAGCACTCATGAAGGTGATCGGATGCTCATTTTCTTCATCGTCCTTTTGGGTCAACATGCTAGCATAGGAATGCTCCGAAGCAAATAAGTAGATATAGAATGGCTTCAGATAATCTAGGCTGACTAACACAGGTGCCTCAGTGATGGCCTGCTTGATTTCTTCGAAGGATTGTTTGGCGTCCGGTGTACATTCAACTTTGGCATCTTGTTTGAGCATAGCATTGAGAGGTTTGACAATTTATGCGAAACCTATGATGAATTTCTGGACAAAGTTGATCTTTCTGAAGAAAGATTTCAATTCCTTCTTGCTGCCTGGGGGCTGAATTTTGAGTAACAACTCAATGCGCTTGGGATCAATGGAGATTCCTTGCTCTGAGATGATGTGCCCGAGTAATTTGCCTTCAGTCACTCTAAAAATGCACTTCTTAGGATTAAGAGAAACCCCGAACTCTCGGCATCTCTGAAATACTTTGCATAGGTCAGAGACGTGATCACCTCGCTTCTTGGAGAATACGGTCAAATCATCTATGTAGATGATTATGCATTTGCCAATTAGGTCCTTGAAGGCGATATCTATGGCACGTTGGAAGGTGGCGCTGGCGTTGATGAGCCCGAACAACATTCTTTTGTACGCAAACGTCCCCACTTAGTGGTGAATGTGGTCTTGTGGCGATCCTTGTATTATACCATTACCTGGTTATACCCAGAGTATCTGTCGAGGAAGGACATCATCTGGGAGCCGTTGACGATTTGCAGCACCTCATCTAGTGAAGGTACGGGATAGTTGTCCTTTTTTGAGGCACAATTTAGATTGCAGAAATCCATGCACAGCCTAATCTCTCCATTCTTTTTCCTGACTGGGACCAAGTTAGCCACCCACGTGGAATGCCTGACGGGAAAGATGATTCTTGCCGAAAGCAACTTTTGTACTTCTTTATAAACAACATGTTCCAGCAGGGCATTGATAGGGCGCTACCGCTGGTGGAATGGCCTCACTTCGGTCTTGAGAGGGATGGTGTGGGTGATGACAGAGGTGTCATACATTTTCAAATCTTTGTAACTCCATGCTACCACATCATGGTATCTTCACAACGCATCTGTAATTCCTCTCTTTTCTTCAGGCGTGCACACCTTGCCAATAAAAACATTCTTGATCTCCTCGGCTGTTCCAAGGTTGTGTGCGTTGCACTGATTGCTGATAGCCTCCTTTTTCGTTTGCTGCCCCTGATCCCTGATCTGATCCAAGTTAAATATGCATTCCAGTTGAACCATCCCTCTAGGAATTGTGTTGGTCTTGAGATTGATAACCCCTTCTATATCTAGGTCGGCCTCCTATGGATCAGCTTCATCAATTATTTGGGCAGCGAAGACGTCGGAACTTGTGATGAACTGGAGGATATGCTTATCATCATTGAAGACCTGCAGGTGAGTAACATTATCCAAGACCGATGGCGTGGACATTAGCTCAACTGTGAATTTCTTGAGCCTAGACAAAGAGAGGGGCTGTAGTATGTTGGCTGCTTGAGCCAAGGCATCAGCTGTGCGATTCTGAGCACGAGGGATCAATTGTATGTTGAATGCATCTAGGCCCTCTAGGAGATCCCAAACCCTGTGCCTGTAATTGGTGAGTCTTCGATCATGACAAGAGTATAATTTCCTGACTTGTTTGACTATGAGTGCGGAATCCCCGAAGACTTGCAGCACTTTCACATTTTTCTTCAAGGCCATGAGAAGGCCAAGGATTAAAGCCTCATATTCTACTATGTTATTGGTGTAATAAAATTGTAATCGGTGGGCAGCGAGAAATGTTTTACCCGTTGGGCTGATGAGTTCAATTCTCGCTCCAGCTCCTTGTCTTGACTTTGATCCATCGAATCAGAGCATCCAACACGCGGAGGATTCCTTATCCTCTAATCTGATCGGGCTCCCATTCTCTTTCGGCTGGACGACAGGCCTTGTGATCTTAGGAGGGTTTTCTGATTCGGGGCGACGATCAATAGGCAGTTCTGCTGGTGCCTCCTTGGGTGTTTCTGTCTGAGGGTCAGCTGCTTTCTTAACATGCTCCACTGCTACTTGGCACAAGCAACAGTCGAACTCGGAGTGAGCAGCATTGTGTACCCTACACCAGTTGGGCAATAAGAGATTCTGAAAATTCATTCTAGCTCCCAAGCTGAGTTGATCTCTTGCACATTTTTCCATGAAATCTTGGAAGCCATCGAGCAATCCCCAGTTGTCATCCCTATTCGGCTCATCAGCCTCTACCAACTTTTCTGTGTCTAGGGGCATTTGTGTGGGATCCGCCGAGGGACTGCACAACACTAGCAGTACCTCATCTGCACATTCTTCCTGAAGCTCGGGTTCATTCTGGTAAGCAAAAGGGTGATAATTCCCTAAGTTGGTCTCGACGAACAACACCTTGCTGAGATTATTGTATTTTGTGATCATATACTTCATACGAGGTTTATGGTCAATACAGATCTGATTTGGTAGCCCTTTCCATGGCAGCCACATATGGGAAAGGTCTGTGGCGGTGTATCCATTCATCGCCTTGGTGAACTCCCTCCCCAGAATAATTCCATAAGCATCGGGAATGTCTGCCACTTGGATATCAATGACCTGCTATATCCGAGGGTCCGCGGTAATTTGCATGGGGATGCAGTTTATTTCACTCACGATGTTGATCTCTGTTTTGTCCAACTGGGTTACCTTTCTCTTTGAAGGCGTGGAGGTAATACCAAGAGCCTTGCATACGGCCAAGGGCATGACATTGGTAGAAGCGCTTGAATCAAGCAAGCAGTTGTGCAAGTTCTTCCCAAAGACTCTAATGGTAGTCAGGAAAGGGGGAGTTTCCGGTCTCCCTTGGAGGATGCCCACAGGTGTGTCCATTTGAGCTATTTGACCTTTATTCCTATCGCTGTTCGTATTCTTGGTTTGCTTAAATTAATGGTCCTTGGGAGGCTATCTACCAGCCCTTTCTGGCTCCTTTTCAACATATCTACTCGCCGACTGATTTACGGGCACATTTTTCCTTCTTCCGGTATTGTCCCATGTTTCCTGTTCTTTCCTGGGCTCCTCAAAGGTTACCCTCTTGGCTGGTGTCTCTTGTGTCGTGTTAGAGGATGGAGTCCCGTTCAGAACCCTGAAGAAAGCGTGCCTCACGGCAGGAACCTTGAGTAATTCGAAGGATGACAAACTAATTTTGACCTTCTTGAACTCTTCCGCCACATGTTCGCCCATTTGCTTGATTTCAGAGCTAAAGGCTTGGCCTATAGCGGAACTAGGGGTTTGGACCTTCGTTTGTCCAGGCAGATTTTGATGTTGGCCTTGAGACTGATTTTGCGACTGGTTTTGAGATTGATTCTTGTTAAGGTATTAGGCTGGTATGTGAGGAAGCCCAGGGTTATTGCTGACATTTGGATAAGGCGGAGTGGCAAAATTGTTTGGTGGGGTAGAAGTCGTGAAGGGTCCGCCCATTTGCCTATTCCTAAGGAAGTAAGGACTCGACCGCTGGTGGAACATGTGGACCTCATCCATAAATGGTTCTTCCTCATCCTCCGGACTATTATCTACTGAATCAAAAAGCTGAGCCAAGGTTTGTTCATTACTTACCTTTTGCGCTTTCTCATCCTCAATAGGGTGGGCTCAGCTTCGGGCTCGTTGCGGTCACCTCGCGGAAATGGCGCCTGATTGACCACCAGGCATGAAGAATTGTAAGGCTCTGATGGGACAATGTCCCTATAGTTGGCGTTGTCGACCGCATTTTGTACCTCCACCTGGAAGATTTCAACAGCCGTCTGGAACTTGGGACAATCCAGCTCAGAATGCCTACTGGTTTTGTGAAGTCGACATCATTCGGATAGGGCCGCCTCGGCTAAATATACACCGCTGGATGTTTTGTCGTTGCTTACCAGTTGATCAAACGGCGTGGAAACACCACCGTTGTTGGGCCTGGTGTTCCACGTGCGATTTTTCCTCTGAGAAGGTCTTCTTTCTATATTTTGGTGGGAATTCTGCCCCCTCTCATAATTCTGCCCCGAAGAGGTGCCTACTTCCTGATTATCTCTGTTGTCTCTATTGTCTCGAGACTCTCAACTATCCCTGTTGAGATTGGCCTGGAAGTTACGTTGGGATGCTTGCAACTGATTATTCTGGTTCTTCAGATGAGTCATCTCCGTGGACATCTTCCTAATCATCTGCGTTAGTTCTTCTAGTTTATCCTTCTCGGTCGCACTTCTAGGTGAAGGGGCCAGATTTTGGAGAAAAGTGGGCGGGACCGCCGGCTGATTTTGATAGGCTAGAGGAAAGTCCGGTACTGACAAGTACAATGGCATTTGGGGCTATTGGGAATATGCTTGCTATTGTGGAGCCATCTGAGAATAGATGTACTGCTGCTGTGGCTGCAAATAAGAAGTCGCAGGAGGTGCACAATTCAACGGCTGCCCTGGATGCGGTACCATAGGCAATTGAGGCACCTAGTTCATAAGAGGGATTTGATGAGCAAACGCGTGATTAAGCCCCTGAATCTGCATTGGGTGGGCGATAGGCCCCAAAGAGGGCAACGGGCTGGAGATATTTTGTCCCAAATCCGCACTTGCGACAATGGCTTCTGCATAGGCAGCCAGTAGGGTAGCAGGCGGCGGGCACATCCTTTTTACCAAGGCTGACGTGAGGTTGTCCAGGGCGACGTAGTAGACCGGAAGAGCTGTCGGATCATCATGGAGGTACGAAGCCTAAAGCCTCATGTGAGCCCAATAGAAACAGTCATTAAAGGAGCCAATGGGTTCGTTGACCTCTCTTCTGATAGACATGAACTGTTGGTAAAGGTACGAAGGGTTGATGGGGATCTTATATTTTTGCAGAAAGACATTGTTCATCAAGTTCCATGAGGTGATGGATCCCCTCGGCAGGTTAATGTACCAATAAAAGGCTTCTTCCCCCAATGAATGCGAGAACAGGCGACATGCGACATCCTCGTGGTTGACTTGCATTTCAGTGATCGCCGTCTCAAATATTTTGATATGCTCTTTGGCTGTTCTTTGCATGTCTCGCAGGTGGAACTTCGAACAAAAGCCCTCCGAATTCTTGGGCATATCATTGTAAACAACAAAGTGTATCGGCGAAGGGTTATGCGCAAGCCAAGCCATGGGGGGAGGTGGAGGTGGCACTTGCTGTTGGAGAATAAGGATTTGGGGCTGTATTGGCAATACAACCACAATGTAGGGCTGCCCTTGAGCTATGGCTGCCTGGACTATGCTTTGGGATGAAAGGGCCGGGAGAGGAGTGAACCCCCGGCTGCCAGCGGTAGGATGTGCAAACGCTGTTTGAGATGGTTTGGTGGAAGATGAAGGCCAGCCAAATGAAGGTGCGGGTGAAATGGAGGTGGATGGAATGGAGGAAGAGGAAGAGGTGAAGCTACTTTCTTGTGCTTGTTTTTCCATCGTGGGAGGCTGCAATTCTTCAAATTCTCCCTTGTTTGGTGCTGATCGTAGAACTCTCTGAAACCTTTCCAGGGAGAATGATCTGATTCGATCTAGTTTTGCCTTATCCTTCAACTTAGTATCTTCACCGTGGCCCTCTTTCTAGCGCCAGTTCTGTTGATGGCGTTAGGAGGATGAGGGCATAAAATGACTCACTTCCAACCTTCAGCCTTGTATTCCCAACTTTTCAAGCCCTTCTTCTAGTGCCAGTTCTGTTGATGGTGTTTTTTATGCACTTTTCAACACAAAAAATGCGTAGGTGCACTACCTCTCTTGAAAGACAATCTTCCACAATCAGATTGTAGAACACTATCCCAAGGTCTCTCGAGTGTCAGGTCATGACAGTGCTTAGATACCTCAGTAGTTTGATGTGATTTGCTGGAATCACAAGGCGGTCTTACAGACAATACAAAGTATGGATGCGAAGCATGGAGTTGGATATTTGAAAATGAGTCCTTACTATGAAGGCAATTATGTGCTGGCTGTAGGTTCAAATAGCAGCCTTGAACTCCATCTAGTTGCAGATTTGGCTCTACAATGCGCAATGAACCTTGGTATTATTCAGTTTCTAAAAAAGTAGAAAAAAGCGAAGGGGAAAAAAAGTTCCTAAATCTGAAGCTTGCAATGAATAATAAAAATGGAGTTCCTGCAATGGACAATCCTTCAAAACAATATCCCACTTAACCAGGGATTTCACAGTATCATGGAAATTGTGCTATCTTCTAAGGGCTACAGATATTTCATCATTTATCCACCACATACATGCATGAATTAAAGATAAATGTTTGGGGCAGCTTCAAATCAAGTCTAAGCTAACTTTGCACAGCTATCTATCTTTAGCAAACAGCAAAAAGTATGGACTAAAGGATCATCAACAAAGCAGGAATTTTCATAAACAGCACACAGCATTCCTTAGATTCAACTAAATATAGTAAACAACTAACTAAATAGCCACAAGATCTAAACTAAACATGTGAACTTGGAGAAATGAATCAAATGGCAAGAGAGAAATCAAGGAAATACACCAAGTCAATGATATTTCTTATAAATTTCTGCAGCATGTCTTTACAACAACTCAACTCTCACTTTTGCAAATGAGGGGAGTGCTCTATTTATAGTGTTCCAAAAGTTAAATGAATGGCTAAGATTCATTACAAAATAGGGTTTCACCTACCCCAAAATAGATTTACAATTTAAAAACATCTTTTGTCCTTTCCCTATTTCGTCATCTAGTGGATGACACTATTGCTTTTTCGTCCTGTAGCTAATTGCTATTTTCTTGGTTGTAGCTACTTTTCAGGGAGGTCTTCTTCTTTGGCCGGGCTGCCTTCTTGCTCCTTGGAAGCTGCGTGTTCAATGTACTTGAGGATGACGGCCTGGAGCTTATCTATTTCGAGGATCTCACATCTTAATGCTTTGTAACTCCATTCTTTGGTGTTCTCTTCCAGCCGCTTCCAATCTTCATCATACTTCGAGCCCTGGTCTCTGAATAGCTTTGATCGATCGAAGGCACGAGCAGCAAAACTCAGGAATTGTATGGTGATTTCTCCGGCTGTCCCGTCCTTCATCTTCTCCTGGAAGTATGACCTTACCTTCCCGACATCCATTTGCACCGTGGGCATATCATAGCATGTTATCAGCTTGAGATACTCTGTGCATTCCACCCTGATTTCCTTGATCCACTCGATATTTGGATCCACTCTACTCTGGATTTGCTCCAACCTCTCCTTCCGGTTGATGAGGTCTCTGCGCCACACATCCACCAACCAATGATTCTCTTTTTTCAGTCCTAGCTTCTCCTCCCACGTACTTTCCGGCATCCAAAGGATGACTTCGACTCTTGGGAAGGTTGAGTCGTAAATCACAGGGAACTTGGCGTAGAGACCCTTCGTGCTCTCTAAGGATTGGATCAGGTCTAGGAACTTGTTGGCTATCTGCACAGCCAAGCTGATTCCCACGTTTCCAATGTTTATGACCTGTTGGAACCAATTCTCAGTGGTTTTCTCTAAGTTCCTCCTCTCCATCTTATCAATCTGCTCCTTGGAGAGCAACTGCGGTGCGGCTGCGGAGGTGGTGGGCAGGTCGTCTACTAAGGACCACTGCTGGATATAGTCCGTTAAGGCAACAACCTGTGCTTTAAGTTCATCCTTGGTGACCTTGTCTTGCTTGATCAGATGCACCACTGTGGCCACTGACTCTTCCAAATGTTCGACCTTCTGTTCTCTGGTTGCCGTCCCTAGGTCAATGGTGGAGACATTGTAGCTCACCCTGGTCTGGCCAACTGTAGGCATGGAAACTTGCGCTGCTCGAGAGCCGGAAGCATCCATTGTTATCTTGGAATAGACCTTAGGCTTCTTCTCCTTCTTTGTTGTGGCCAGGGATTGAGCCAAGATGGCCTCCAGCCTCGCCCTCGGGTCCTTCAGTACTGGGGTAGCCTTCTCCAGCTAGTCAGGCATGACAGATTTGTCTTTGGGTGCATCATCGCTGCCCTCACCTTTCTCAGTCAGAGATAAGATTTCGGTCTCTTTCTCCTTTTGGGGCTCCTCTTTTTCTTTAGCAGCGTCCTCCTCCTCGTCGGAGTCCTGATAAAAGATGAGGCGTTTGGCGGGCAGCCTGGTGGATAATTGCTGGGTGGGGCTGTCCTCTTTTGCTGCCTCCTCTTCCTTTTCTTCAGCAGCCTCGGCTTCAGGGCTCTTCACAATATGGGCCTCAGCCTCAGATAAACCCTTTCGTGGCTGTTCCTCCGACGGCTGCCTCTCTTCATCATGTGATGGCAGCTCTACCTCCCCCCCACACCCCTTGGCTACTGAGCCGACTCCTCCTCAATTTCCTCATCAAATGCCTAAATAATCTCCTTATCATCCGAGCCATCTTCTTCATCCCTGCTCTCGGAGGAGCCTGTCTCTTCTTCCTCATAGGCCACCTTGTGGATGGTCTGATGCTCATATTCGGGATGCTCATGATATTCGTCAGCCTCCTCCTCCATGGGCCTCGAGGCCTCCTGCTCTTGCTCCTCCAACTTCTTCGAAATCTGCATTGTGGCTTCCATGGTAGGCGGCCCGGTTGGCGGTTGTGAAGGCTGAGCCGTTGCGAGGGCTTGGGCAAGGGCTGCTTGGAGAGCGGGGTCCATTAGAATTTGTGAGAGCTCAGGAGAAAGACTCTGCAGGTGCCGCATAATAGCATCGGGTACAGTGGAAAGGGGAACAGGCGATGCTATTGTTGCTAGAGGTAGGAAAGTGATGGACAACATGGCAGCAGAAGAGGAAGGGGGAGAGGTCATGTCGGAAGAGGAGTCGATGTCAATTATTGCCCTGGCCGGGGGTGAGGGAGCTAGATGGACAGAGATATCCACCACTGGCGGAGATGAGGCGACCATAGCCTGAGAGGCGGGTGGTGCGCCAGGAGGGGCAGGAAGAAGCAAGGTGGACTGCACTTCGGTTGTTGCCACTGTCTGCTTGAGCCTCTTGGGAGATGAGCCTCCTGTGTCTTTCTTTGCTTGCTCCGTGGGGTCCACAGATTGTGCTGTCTCTATTCCCTTTCTTTTTTGAGACCTAGTGACTAGGGGAGACTTAGATGTCTCACCAGCTGATGTGGTGGCGACAACGTCCTCCGTGGCCCTGGGCTCGCTCTTGAGTGCCTCATATGTTAGGACCACTCCTTGTCGCTTTAGTTGTGCCACGTGTGCATCGACCCACTCCTTAGTGCGAGTTATGATCGGCTGGGTGATAGTGTCTAGGTCATCGACCTCTTGCTCGTCCCAGTCTATGGAGGGGTTGCCAAGTTGGCAACCGCAGGGTATCTTGGGTGCATGATTGTAGACTCGTCTTCCTCGAGCTAGTCCGACACCTGGAACAATTGTACCCTCCTTAGGAACTGCACGGTCATGCGCATGTAGTGCCTCATACGTACCTCTTTGTCATCTTTACAATCTGCCCAGAAGTCTTTAATATGGTATTTGTGGGTGTATGTCGGCCCTAACACCTTCCTAACATGACCATGTGGGTCCATTCGTGGGTGAGCTGTGTACCAGTCAAAGTTATATTCTTTAAGTTCTTTCTCAGAGTTGCCAACGCACTAAGATGTTTGTAGTCGATATGGGCCTTGGCCGAGGGTCATAGGATAGGGGATCCCTGCTACGTGCTTGTTGCTGAAGACCGTCTGAATGTGTTGGAGCTGCCAGGAAAGCTCCAGGAGGATGATCCTGTCGTTAGGGTACTTTAGCAACTTGTTCGGCCGTTCCGTGAATCCCTGGGCACGGATGTAGGTGAACTTAGGGAATTGGATGAATAGGAAGGCGTACTCTTTTAGAAGTGCCCTGGCGCTATGGGAAACCCTCCTTTCAAAATCTCCGGCAACCAATCTGATGATGTGGCCAATGAAGGCATCATTGACCCGATAGTACTCCTTGAAGTGGCGGTACTAGAGCTGAGGGTACTTATCGAACGGTTTGAGCCCTCGCTTGTTCCCTTGATATGGTGCCACAAATAGTCCACTGTATTGCCTCTGACCTGCTAGGGAGTATACCAGGTAAGAGGTCATGTAGAACTTGGAGCTTTTCTTAACATTCACAAACTGCTCGTGGAAGTAGTTGCTGATGATGCCTCCCCAGTCGAATGAGGTTTTGGTGTTAACGTCCTTATTCCCTCACAGGATTTGCTCTATGTAGTATGCCATCCACTCTTGGAAGTAGGCAGCTATCGGGAGACCCATGACCCTGCTTAGCATAGTCACCAAGTTGTGATAATCTTCGTGGAAGTCATTGCGGAATAGCTCTTGGGGAACTTTTGCTGCGCTGCCCCATTTCTCCTTTAGCCAGTAGAGGTTAATTGATTTCTTGCAGCCTAATGGATTGGCATCCCACGCTACCTGGCACTACTCCAAAGAGGGGACCTCCATATGTGGGAATGTAGGAATGTGAAATGTTTTAGTGATTCCCTTTGGTGACATGTCAGCGAGGATATTCCCCTCCTTGTCCACGATTGTTCTGGTGTCCGTTTGGTAGGTTTCTCGGCAAGCCATTACTAGTTCAGGTGCCACTAGAGAGGGAGGGAAGCCAGCGGCCTTGGCAATTCTGCTTGGTCGTATTAATCTAGAATTCTTTGTTTTAGGGTCGACCTTGACCCTCTGGGTGAACTCATCTATGTCCACCTGGCCGATGTTGGTATCTGAGATCTCTTTCCAATCTGTTGAGACCTTTGACTGGAGCGGCTCACCCTAGAACTGAAATTTCATCTGATCTTTATCGTCTTTTCCCCGAGTGGCTCTTCCAGACTTCTTGCCCTTATCCTTTTCGGCAGAGGCCCCTGAAGTTCCTGCAGCCAATTCCATATATCCTGCAAGAAAAGGGCGAAGTTAGTACAACAAAACATCAACAGCGTTACTGTTAGTCCACATTGTGAGCACATCATCTAAATAACCATTCAAATATATCATAAATCTTATCCTTAGATGATATCGATTTCATTTTAGAGCATTTGGACAATCTGGGCTTGGAGGGCCAGACTTCCCGGGCAGGAATGCTGTCAGGAAGGGAAAACACGACCGAAAGTTCCCAGAGACCACCTTTGGCCAAATTTTAAAGTTTTTAGGAGGCCCATGATGGAGACCAGTAAGTTTTAGGACATGGGTCGAAGTCTGATTTTGAATTTGAGTTTGTTTGGATCGATCTAAAGAGCTTCGGAGGTTTCAAGCCAGAAGGTAGGCAGGAGAAGGCAGTTGGCAACGACGGACGGCAAACGGAAGTCCAGCGACGAAAGTCCAAGACGCGGGGTCTAGGCGGTGAAAGGACGGCCAGCATGAGATATTGGATTTAGGCCAGGCGGCATTCGGACCACCGGGGCCCGGCGGCTGGGAGGACGCGGCGCGAAGGCCGCCGTGAGTTTTCGGCTATGGTTTGAACGGCGGCGGCGAAGGGCGGCCCGGGACCCAGCGACCAGAGAGACGGGAGAGGTTCGCCACCAGAAGATATGCATATTGTTCAGCGGCGACGATGAGGAGAAGCCCAGGGTCCGGCACCTCGGGAGGACAAAAGGTGACGGCCACCGTGAGGTTAAGGCAACGATCGGGCGACGGCGGCGGTGATGGGATCTCCGGGGCCCGGAGGGCAGGGGGACGTAGAGCTTCGGCCGCCGCAACATCTCAGCAATGGTTCGATCGGGGGCGACGAGGGGAAGACCGGAGCTCAGAGGGCGGGGAGCCGACAGAGGTTCGCCATCAAGGGCGACAAAACAGTCACAGAATTTTGGGGATGAAACTCCAGTCAACGGGGCCCGAAGCATCCCAAAGCATTGAGGAGGTTTGGCACGGCCAGACGGCAAAGCGCGGCCTGGGGTCCGAAGGCTAGGGTGCCGGGTCGCGCTGGCTGCCGTTTGATTCAGCAATGACGGACGGCGGTGGCAAAGGGCAAAGGTGGAGGGCGGGCCCGGGGAGCCCGACCGCCCTGCGCAAAGAACAGCAGCGACCAAGAAGAGTCCCGAGCCAATGGAAAGGGCCAATTCGACAAGTTCGGGAAAATTCTAAGACATGGGTAAAGGGCGCCACAGGGTGTTCTTCAATTTTATGCAATTTTAATTAATTGTTCAATTAACGAAATCCCTAAAAACAACAGGAGGGCGAACGGGGATGGCCTCTGAAAGGGCCAAGCGGAGGTCGTGGGATTCACCGGGGATCGACGGAGTGCAGTCGACTGTCAAGGATCGCGATACAGTTGAAGGCGGTGGGCTCCAAATCGCTCGTGCAATTTCTCTCCAATTCTCAAAGGTGAAAATGACATTGGCGGGCCAGGCATTATATACCGCAGCCGCCATTAATGCTGCAATAAATGCTAGTACGACCGTGCCAAAAAGTTGGTGAAATTCAAATTGGGTCGGCGGCGGTGGCAGAGACCTCAGGGCCTGGCGGTCGGAAAGATGTGTAGAGATGGCCGCCGTTTGATTTTGTGATGACTTCGAACGGCCACGACGAATATAGGACTGGGGCCCGGGGCCCGGGAAGCCGTGAGGGGTTCGCCGCCGGAAGATATTCGCACCGCGTGGGTGACGGCGGCGGCGAGCAACATCCTGGGGCCCGAGGGGCGGGCGGCCGCTGGAGAGCCGCCGCCCGACGGTGATCCCGGAACGGAAGTCCGGACACTGACTTCCGGGTACCGGGGCCCGGAGGGGCAGACGCCGCCCGGGAAATCTCTGATGAAGCTTGAATGGAAGATAGTAGGGCGGGCCCCAAGGGGTGGAAAGACGCCCGGGGAATGCCGCAAAGGGCGGCGAACGCAAAGGGGAAGCCTGATAAGGGAACCCCGGAGGCCCGGGCCCGGAGGGGCCCAGGGCCGTCTAGAGCCAAAAGACGAAGAAACCCCCAAGGCCCTCGGAGGGCAGTAGAAACCCAAAAGCGAAGGCTTGGTCGATTTATGATGAAACCTTAGAGTATCATCGACCATGCAGAACATCAAAAAGAGAGGGGCACGCAAAATGAGGTGGCCCCAAAAGACTCGAAAAGGCGAAAGAAAAGAGGGTCCCCGTTCCGAACGGGGCGTGTGTGCTGAGGGCACAACACCTTGCAAAGGTCAAACTCAACATTAACTCTCAAATTCAAATTTGAATCTCCCCCTCTTTGGCACATTGACCAAAATGTGCTCATCCTCCAACCTATCACAAGTTGACAAGTGGCCTCTTTTTATTGGCTTGTTTTTAGTCCCACATCCTCCATGTTTGGCATTCTTATATCATTCTATTTTATAGATAAAGATCATCTCCATTGGTTTAGTCCTCCACAACTCCACAACTCCACAACTCCATAATCTCATGCACAAATGCATCATTATCATTCTAATCCATATCATCTTCAAGGAAGTTTTATCATTTATCTTAGCAAAGGATTGGGAAAGGGCTTCTTTCCATAGAAGCACCAATCCACTATGGGATAGGTTTGAGCATGCTTAGTCTTTTTGGTATTTTATCACTTTGTTTATTTAGCATGATTCAATATCTCATATGGATGCTTGATAATTTGCTATGTTTTAAAGTGCTAATCATGCTAAGGTGTGTGTGTTATTTTTAGCCATTTTTAGATTTTCACCATCCACATAACAGCGCTAGAAGGAGGGAAAATGCATTATGGTTTTAGCAATCAGCTTTATGCCTGTGGAATTCAGTATTACGTTTGCTAAATCCATTTATTTTTAAAGTATTTTCAAAATAACATTGTATTCTGGTTTTAGCATTGGAATTCAATTTTAAGTTTGCTAAATGCATTTAGCTTTAAAAAATTTAAATTCATTGCATTATGGTTTTAGCAATCAACTTTACGCCTTTTGAATTTTTTTTTGCACAGGACCTGCAATCATTGCATTGCATTTAAATTTTTCTTTACCCCTGCTAATTGCATGAGCCTGAAGGTCTCTTAGACGTGTATTTTTATGTGTATAAATGCATTTGCTGGAAAGCTTCTTGATTGGAAAGATCAACCTTACACCTGTCAATGTCATTTGCTTGAAAAATTCTAAAGCCTATTTTGTGCACACCCTGCAACTATTATGTTCCATGAGATAACATTTGATTAAGGAATTCTGTCAAAACATCCATATAATGGTGATAGATCTTACTTTGCTAGATATCCATACCCTATTTCAAATCTCACATCCATGTGCAGCCAGTGTAGGTGCTGGAAATAATGGTGGAATCTATCTTTACATTTGCAAACTACATTTACTTAAAAGGTCTCAAAATCTATTTTGTGAATGTCTCACAATCAACCAGATTCATTTAGACAACATCTCTCAAGCAGTTGGAAAGAAACAGCTCTTGCGTGTGGTCTATACATCCACATTTTCCTTGAGGCATTTTTGTAAAATAGTTCACATGCCTTGTCTATTCTTTCGCATTTAAATTATATCCACATGCCTTGTCTACACATCCACATTTTTGTATTTTGCATACATATGTACAAGGGTAGAAGAAACTTGGTTTAGAATCTAGAGGGCTGCTGCAGCAGAAGGTACCAGCTTTGTGTATATTTTATGTCAAAATATCATAGTTGATATATTGACAAAACCTTTTGATAAAAAATCTATAGGCCTGGAGTGTTATGAGAAACACATTTTCCTATCCAACAACCAACATGCATCATGCGTGGGTGGTCTATGGAGCAACACAAAATGATGAGATGCTTCTTGATTTATAGGTTCACCTAAAGATTGGGGGTTGACGAGTTGTGGTAACACCATGATTTACTGGATCCACATTTATTATTATCAGAAGCTGAAGTATGATGCCTTGCCTTAAATTCCTCAGTGCGTTGATTTATCATTTCTAGGAATAAGAAAATTTTGTTTCCTGTTTATATTAGAGGCATTGCAAAAAGACTTTAATTTCTATTTGCCTAAGCCATGCATTTTCTTTTTGTTATTTCAAAAATGATGTTACTTACACACATTAAGATCTGTGATCAATCTTTATATGTTGATTCAAGCTTTTGCTTGCTTTTGGTTAACATAAACTTTCATAATTGTGCGGCTTTGGGTAGGCATGTGGAAAGGTCTTAAGTGTGGTGTTTTCCCTTAATATATTGATACGTCTTAAAAAATCTATCACAAGTTTAGTCTTCATGGCTTATTACATTGTCGTAGTCTAGTCTAGTCTAGTTGTGAAGCATTCCCTTCACATGGTCTCCTAAAGTTGAATGAGTGGTACCAACAATGAAATATTTGTGCGGAACAATGCATTTTTTAGGAGATTTTAGAAAAGAGCAAGTGGAAGGATCCTTAAGCCAACATCATCCTACGGTTCCCAATCTCACATGCCAAATGCATACACACACAAATAGTATAGATCGTACATTTAATATTAAATGGTTAAAAGTTAATGCAAAGTGATTGTCTATGGTGTTGTGAAGTGTTGTAAAAATTTTGTACACTTTTCTAGACTCTATTCATTACAATTCACCTAAAAATCACATTTTCATCACTTATCAAGTCCTATTTTAAAGTGTTGTAAAGTCTTGTAACAAGATTTCATGCTTTTCTAGGCTTAATTTCACTATTTACACATTTATTATGCTTTATTTGACCCGTTTATGCACTCATAAGGATTAATTAAGTGTGTTTTTGAATGTAAACTTAACAAACAACATTAAATGCAAGATTATTTTTTAGCAATCTTTATCAACATTCAGAATACTCCAGATTCTTCATTCTTTGCCCAGGTGCACTCTAATTCAACCTTCTTCTTTTATGTTTTGCATTTGTTAATGTTTAGTTCATGTTTGCATATTACATTTTGTTTTCAAACATTGCATCTTTCTTAGGTTTTTCATTCATAATCAGTCAATTACTTAGCTTAGTTTCATTTAGATCATCTCATTTAGGCTTAGTAACATCATACACATCTTAATTTGAGTGAACCACATTGATTTTTCATGAGGTTTATCTCTCTCATTTTAGGTGAAACATCCTAAGAGTGCAAGAGTAGCCTATAAATGACCAAAAGTCTATGGTTCACTTGCAATGGTGTTTGCAAGTGCTCTCTACTTGTTTTACAAGGCACAACTACCTTCGAATAATATGCAATGAATGAAAACATAGGGTATGCTTTTCACCAGAAAGCAAAAAAGGTAAACTAACATCTACCCATAACCATGAAAGTAGATAAGAAAGATTAATTCTAGAATTAAGTGAATGCAGACAAATAATACAAACTTTACTTATCCAACACTCACAAATGATATCCAGGAAAAGAAAGAATAACAAAACCTTTTCAACAAATGAGTTACTCTGAATTCAAAGCTTCAGAATTAAATACATACACAATTTGATATAATAGAATAACACTGAAGATTAATTACAAATAAGCATAGTTCATTGAAATCAAAAGAAAACGTTAATAAATTCAAAGACTTAGAAATATCCTCTTTATTCCTTCAATGCCCAGATGTGAGTTCACAGGCTTGACACCCCTATACAACAAGACTGCATTGAAAAGAAAACAGAGTCACTCCCTTGTTTTCCAAATAGCTTGAAAAAAGATCCTCTTTCATTTAGAAAGATTCTACAATAAATAAGCCTCCCCAATGACACTCTTGAGTTCCCGTAACCATTTCTTGAAAAATCAGTTAGAAAAACAAGAGAGAGACTTTGACCTTCCTATGCATATCATTTAACTCTAAAATCGATAAAATAATGTGTTTCATTGCACTATCAACAGACTGAACCACCATTTTGCAAATGCATCTTCATTCTATCGAGCTGTTTCTAATGGTGTTTGTAGTGAACCATTAATAAGAAGCTATTCACATTGTGCATATTGTTGCATTGTGACTTCATGGATAGATCCCACATAGACATGTCCATTGTCTAAATAAGAAATTTTTGAAGCGGCTGAAGTTTCCCCCAAAATTTCTACTTTGAGACCAATAACCCTTTATTTTTTGTGTGATGACAAGGAAACAAAGAAACCATACATAATCACTCAAAAAGTATTGAGATCCATCTACATCAACTCTACCATATGCCTTCGTGATGGAAGGTCTAATTGTAATTTCTTTAAATATAGATGTGCTACAATAAACAACTATCTTCTCGCCAATAATAATAAATCCTCCCAAAGGAAGAGGAATGGGTATTAGAAGACCAACACCATTATCTAAATTGCTCTGTGTCCAAGGCCTCTCTATAAATTCCTTATCTTTTAGAGGAACCTCATATGTCTTAACATGCCAAGCATCTTTGTTATCATTGTATAGCACAATAATTGTAGGCTTTGAACAACCATACATAAATTTGATATCTCAAACTTGAAGTTCCTCAAGCCTAATATTGAAAGATTCCTTTAGTTCCCATTTTGTATCAAATGGTATACCCTTGAACAAACCATCATCAAGGTGTAGACCTATAAGCCTGCAAGATGGATCAATGATACCAATTTTCCCATTGTCTGTAGGATGACAAATATGATATGGGATATCTCCATTTTCCCTTGTAACCACTTCACCATCCAAATAATTAAGAACAAAAAACTTATATGTTTATGTTGAAATGAACAGATAATCTTGTGGCTCAAAACAAGGACAAAAAATCTCAAGTGTTGCAATGCACCCATAGACTGGTACATCAACCATTGGCGTAACCCATGTGTAGTATGAAGATGAATTTAAATTTTGGTGAATTTTATCATAGAACTTATCTAAGATTCCAAATTTTATGATCAAAGGTGATGGATCAGGCAGCAATCTTCTACCTATCCACATTGATAATATGTCATGCTTTCATTCGAAATTCACAATTTCTTGATTGTATATAAGAGTTTCAATATCTATCATGCAATTTTTTTCTTACATCTCATGTTCTCCCAATGCCATGGACAACAATATTGATCATATTGTCCATCAAATAATAGAAGAGCATATATACTATAGTGAAAACCATTTCTCCAGAAAAATATCTCGCTTATATCATGCCCATTCTAACAACAAAGCATGACAAATCACTATGAGACCACTCCACTCACTAATCTTTGGTGAAGTCTGGAAGAGACTATAGAATTATGCTTATGTGATTTGAATATGCTTCTAAACTAGCATACATTGTTCCTAGAGAGTTTCTAAATTCCATTTACACACACTTTGATGGATATCCACAACTTTCTTCAATGTAGGCTACAACCAAGAGGATGCTGGCAAGAGGAGTCGGATGATCGGGAGATATGTGAACTTTTGAACTATGTAGTTGGGAAATTTTGGAGTTATGAAATTCTTAAACCTCCCGAAAATGAAGAGTCAAGGAATCAGAAATAATTCAAACTTTTGAACTTTTAATAATGAGTTCAAAAGTTTAGCAAACCTCTGACAAAGGAAAGTAAGTATTTGTAAAATCAAGAACCCCATTATTTTCCAAATGAATAAAGCTTCTTAACTTTTAATGTTGTTGATAAAAGTATTTGACTTGAATAATGTCTTCACTCAAAATTTTGGCACCAATTATCACCATGTCAATTTAAACCTTTGGGGCCCACTCAAATGTATAACTGTAGTGAAGTCATTTATTCTTTAATTCACAAGACTCCATAATTTTCCATCCTCAATATTTAATTTTTTCAGTCTTAACAAGTGGCCTTTCAATCACATGTTCTTTCTTGGATGAAAATAACATACATAGGCCCAATTATTGACATATACTGAAGTTATTCATTGCATGTGCTTAGTATTTGTACATGATAGTGGCCTTTTGTACAAATACTTGCATCTGGGGAGAATGGTCTTGAAACCATCTCAAAATATTGAAAGTATTTCAAACTATTGACTTTACCCGTGCTTTCTTTCATTAATCTCAAAAGCCAACCATCGCCTTATGTTGAATTTATGCGCATAAAGATAGGCGTTGATGGAACAACTTGAGCCATGATTATTGAACATGGTTCCTAATTCATGAGAACCATTCATAATAAGAGAATAGGCTATGTCAAGCCACCCCTTGCTAGCAACATGATGTAGAGCGGTGTGTCCTTAAATGGTGTTTTCTTTGAGTGTAGCTATGATCGGTGTGGTGGGATTTTGATGTCGTTTTAGAACCAAAACAACATGCCACTAATAATTTTATTTTCCTCCTTTATCTCTAGAAATTTTAGATACATTTGCTTGTCTGTAGACCATCACTTAGTCTTTGGCTAATGAAATCTCTCTTATATAGCATCCAAAGGTTATTAGAAATATCTGGGAAAGAGAGCTTCAATTGTTGCAATGTATGTATCAGTATCCTAGCCCCATCTCTATAAAAATTATATATTGCACATATTTGTCACTATTTTTGAGAAACTACAACCATCACGAATGTACAGTGTATTTCTATTTGGATCACCAATCCATGCTTTTTTAGAGTGAACTTTTGGTTGAATTAGAATCTATGAAAATAATGAAGGTGCTACATGAGTAAAGCTCTTATACACCCCGAGGATGAATATTTCATAGAAATTATTTGTGGTCAGTATATTCATAAACCATATATTTTAAGAGTGTGAAATGCTATGTCTCTTTTGCTCAATTAGGGTCTTTACCGAAAGGAAAGAGATAGATCTCACACCAAAATCTAGGTGGTTCACTCAAAATAATGTATGTATGATGGAATTATGCCTAAATGAAATGATCTAGATGTAGAAAACTAGTAAAAGCTATTGATAATTAAGTGAAAACTATTGAAATGCAACTTTTTGGAAAACACATTGTGATATGCAGAAAACACCTAGAAATGAATGCAAATTGTAACGGAAATGGATGAAACTAAAAGTGTGCACTTGAGATCTTGATGGAGACTGGAAATGACTTTTGGAATGTTGCTGATGCTGAATTTTTGGCTTGGTGGGACTCATTCACCATTCTGGGCGAATCAGTGCCAGTTCTGTGAAACTGTTTTGGAGTCCGTTTCAGACAAATGGGTATCCAAAAATGTAGAAAACCAAAATTAGGCCTGGTAGTGGGACTCATTTTCCACTAATGGTGAATGATTCCACTTCTAAATTTTTGAAGATTCAAAAGTGGAAACAGGAGCCTTCAGTTTGCACTTTCTGCTTCTCTAGGTGTTCGGTTCTAAAACTTTCAAATTTGGGCCTGAAGGTGACTTTTTGTTTATATTTTTCCTTAAATCCAATGAAGAGATCAATTGAAAAACTTTGCAACTTGATCTTCAATGACTTCCAAGCTTCCAAGATGCCTAAATTTGCAAACACATAAGAGGAGAAAGACAAATGTTGAATGTTAGGGCATGGGGGTTTTCCTTGGTCAAACCCCTTTGTAGTTAATTAAACTAATATGAAGAAATAATGTAATGAATCATGCAAGAATAGAGTTAATACCTTTCCATGATGTTTGATCTTTAATTTTTGCAGCAATGGAGGAAGATTCAACCCTTGAATGTCTTTGGAAGCTATCTTGGAGAGTTAGAATGAAAAACCCTAACTTGCTTGACTTGAGGGAGAAGACAGATGATGAATGAATGATGAGAGATGTGTGAATGAGTTAAGATATTGTGAATTAAGGCTTAGAGGCTTTATTTTATAGGAAATTCACCTTATTTTCCCATTAATCAGATCCCCACTTGGCTAACATGAAGAAAAATTAAACTTCAAATCTAATTTTTCCTGCTCAAAAGAAAAAAATGGCCCAAATGGGACTCATTAACCACCTTGGGTGAATTAGTCCCACCTAGAAGGGACTCATTTTCCATGGATGGTGAATTAGTCCCAGAGGGGTCCAATTTTTAGCTTGGTTGCTAGAAAGTAAGGAAATAAGGTTTATATGATGACTTTGTCAGTTATTTGATCAATTTATGCCTCAAGATGCACAATATGAGGTAATGGGGACCTATTAATGATGATGTAATGGTAAATTAGGGCTTGAGACACATAATTCAATGTGAAAGTCTAATTAAATACACTTTACAACACTAAAATGAGGTCCACATAGCCTAGAAAGGCACATCCAATGTGAATGTGTAAAAGACATTACAAAACTAAATTAAAGTTAAATTTAGTTCAGAAGCATTCTAGATTGATGTGATGATGCAATTAAATACACTTTATAATGTTAAATTAAGGGAATATGGGCTCATTAAGTCTAGAAAAGCATGAAATTCTTTTACAACACCTTTAAAAGACACCATTTAATGCTTTTGAAAGGGTCAAAGACCTAGTGTGGATGTGAAAAACACCTCAAAATACTGAATCATGGCCTCATTAAGTCCAATTTATCATCAACTATTCCCATGTCAAGCAAGAAATACTTTTTCTACGGTACAAGTCAACAGGAAAACATTATGTTCAAACACCCTAGATTTGACAAATGTCTTGGTAGGGATAAAATTTAAAATTTTGATGATCAGATTTGGGTGATAACACGTATGCATATATCGATATACATATACGTATGGATACATGCATATACTATACAAAAACACACACACACATATTTTTTCTCATTTGTTTCACATATAGACATTCACTTTTTCCATCATATTGATAAGTGTGTACATGTGGTATATCTATACATATGCATATACATGCCGTTAGATCCTATGGACACACATGCATATATATAAGCATACTTCTACATACATACCACTTGTCCTTATGGTTGTAATAGCACAAGAAAGATCTCAAAAGCTCAAATAGATAAACATCACCAAATGCATGCATTTAAGTAAACATGACTCTCAAATGCAAACATATCAGCTAAGGATGACTTACTTATAACCCACAGACTAACTCAACTCAATGATTCTAATGTGGTGTGTGTGTATATGCTCAGATAGTTTACTTTTACTAGTTACCCAACCAAGATATTCTCTCAAGTGATACTTCCCCTTCACCTGGAGGAATGGAACACATACTTGCATCCACTAATACATACACATGGTAGTCAACTTTTCATAACAATATGCAGTATACATTAACATCTCCAAAGTTAGAATAATGATAATTCAATAACCTTCTATTCATATATATGCAGTATTTCACCATGAATAACATCGACTGAGATAACATCATATGAAACAAAATCAAGTGAGATAACATTCATATTGATAACAAGGTACAAGCATCATTTATTCATCTCCAAAATTCACATTACATTCAAATTTACCCTAGGTATGTAGTAATATAGTAAATAGTAACTACACAACTAGGGTGTAACAAAAATATCTATGTTCACCAAACTTGACATGACAAATGTGTATGATATAGTTAAGTGGTCGTTTTTGTTAAAAGTGCTTATTCTTTTTAGTTTTATGGAAGAATGGGTTTTTTGGGTTATAGGTTATGTTTCGACCACATCTTTCTCAGTGTTGGTTAATGAGGAATCGTCTTCATTATTTTGGGATTATAGAGGTCTTTGATAGGGGGATCCTCTTTCTCCTTATCTATTTATTCTTTTGGTTGAAGGTTTGGGGAGACTAATTAAGAGACATGTTGATCAAGATCTTATTAAAGTCTAGGTTTTGGGTAATGGTTTACCTCCTTAGTCTCACTTACAATTTATTGATGATACTACCTTGGTGGGTATGGATAAGGTTAGAGAGGCCACTAATTTTTGCAAGGATTTGGATATCTATCTTGCTACTTCTAGATAAATGATCAATGAGGATAAATATTCCATTTTATTCTTTAATACTCCTATGCTCATTCAACAAAAAATTGCTTAGATTTTGAGATTTTAGATTGGCCACCTATTGGCACCCTTCCTAGGGGCTCTTGGAAAAATATTTTAGACAAGTTTCGGGTGAAGGTGAACCATTGTACTCATAATTGGTTATCTTTCACCAATTAGGTGCAACTTCTTAAGTCAGTGGTGTAAGCCCTTCCCAATTATAGGTGTATGCTTCAAGTGGTTCCTATTGGTTTTATTAAGGAATTGGAATCTCCAGCTCAAAATTTTATGGGATGGTTTCTTGACGTGCATTAAGTGGAGTTTGGTGAAGTGGAAAATTTTCTATAAACCAAAACAATTTGGTGGCCTCAAGTTGTGGAAATCCAATTCGACTAGTTTGGTGTTGTCGACCAAGCTTTATTAGAGATGGTGCATTGAATAGGATCATGTTTGGGCCAGTATTATCTCTCACAAATATTTGAATGGTGCTTTGAAGGAGGAGGTTCCTTAGTTTCTACTTGTGGGGAAAGGTTCTCTAATTTGGGACATGGTTAAAAAATGAGATAAGTTGATCAAGGAAGGTTTTTTTTAGATTTGAAATAGGGTTTAGAGGCTCTCTTTTTGTTTGATTCTTAGGATGGGATTTCTTCTATCATGTGAAAGAATCCTAATATATAGGATGTTTGTAAACACTTCTCAAAGGTTGGTTGGTTTTGAGTGGTGGATTTCAAAACTACTTATCTCTTGGGGATGTTGAAGTGTCTAGATGGAAGGAACTTATTGAGTGGCCTGTGGGTTGTTTGGAGGAGGATCATGTTGAGCTCAAAAATATTCTTGCGAGTAGAGAATGCAACTCTCTCAGGGAGAGGGATATTTTGGCTTGGAGTCCAAATCCTAAGGGGGCCTTCATGGGAGGTATTGATTATCAGGAGTTAATTTCTTTGAAGTACGGTGGGATGGAAGTTACTTAGTGGAAAAACATTTGGAAAAAGTTTACATGGCCTAAGTCTAACTATTTCTTATGAAATTTAGCTTGGAATAGATATTTAAGTTGGGATAATTTTTAGGAGTAGGGATTCTAGGGCCCATCTTTTTGTGTCCTTTGTGATTGTAGTGAAGAGGATTTGACCCACTTATTCTTTTGTTGTCCTTTTTCTTTGCTTATTTGGAATTTTTGGTGGGATATTTGGAGACATCCTTATGTTCAAGCTTCTTCTCTAGTTAACTTTTGGAGTATTTTGGAGTGACCTTTGTCTTAGGATTATTTCCTCTGAATTATGTGGAGTATTGGTCCTGACATCATCCTTTGGCAACTTTTGCTTCAAAGGAATCATAAGATTTTTCATGGTGGCAAGTTGATGATTCAATAGGTTTGGTAGAGAGTAGTTTGTATGATTCAGGAGACTATGGAAGCCAAATGTCTAGTGTCATTTTCTTTGGAAAGGAGAGATGAGGATATTGTGAATAAATGGGGCCTTTGTGGTTTGAATTTTGAGTCCTATGTTCAAAGAGGTAGGTATGCCAAAAAGAAGGTTCAAAGAGTTAGTGGTTGGTCTCCTTCTCTGAAAAATGTTGTAAAGATTAACACTAATGATTCTTCTAGGGGTAATCATGGGCCCACTAGGATTAGTGGTGCTAGAAGAGATATGTTTGGTAAAATTATTTTATTATTCTCCATTTATAATGGGTAGCAAACCAATAACTTTATGGAGGGTCTAGTGATTCTTTGGGCTATGGAAAAGGCTTTTTCTCTTGGTTGGCGCAAGATCATTTGTGAATCAAACTCTCAAGTCATTGTTACTCTATTGAATGGGTTTAATTGGAAACTTGCTTCAATTGTTAGGAATATTTTATGGTTGGGCTCCATGTTGGAGTCTATTTATTTTACTCAATCCCTCATGAGTGGAATAGGGTTGCCAACTATTTGGCCAAGTGGGCTTTTGAGCATGTTGGAGGTTGGAAAATTGATGGTTGAGAGCAGTTACCCCCAGATTATTGCCAACTTTTAGATAAGATTATTTTTGAGGACATGGCTAGTTGATGTTGTTTTTTGGTTGGTCTTGTTGTGCATCTAGTTCTTGGTTGGTTGTCACCTAGTTTTATGCTCTTGATACACTTTAGGTTCCTATTTAGACCTTGATTTCTTTGTATTGGTGATATTTTAATATTAATAATTTTTTTACCCTTTTTTCAAAAAGAATTCTATTAGCATATATATATATAATACATTGAGAGATATCCTTCTCGAGGCACCTATTTTGTTAATCAAATTCTCACATAAAAATAGAATATGTGCCTCAAGAAAGATATCTCTCGATGTATTTTTGATATATATATATATATGCTAGTGTACATTTATGAATGGTGAGATGGGAAATATTTTCTATAATGGTGTATTTTTTGTAAATTTATTCCTTCAATACCGAAATGCAAGAAAATTTATGTGTAAAAATACAGGTTATGTAAAATAAATTTCATTGAATCATTTCTATTTGTTTGAGTTCTATTAATTGAATACATGTATTGGTAAAATATAAGAAAGTTTTGAAGTAACAATATATTTTTTGTCAAATGTGGTGAAATGTAATGACAATTTGGTGTAATATTATATTTTTTTTAATGCATTTCCTCTTTTTTTATTTTTTTGAGCTTTGTGAAATGATGTATATAATGCTAAATTTGAGGAACTCTTCCATAACATTTTATCTTCTATTGTGTGGATACTGTGATATTATGGCCATATGTATTGATTTTTCATATGTGATTAATATTTTATTATGCAGAGAGATTTATGATTTCTCTATCTACAAAACTTTCCATTCTCAATATTTCTATGTGGTATGAGTATTGAAAAGATAAAAATCTCTAATAGATACAGTTGTAATATCAGAAGGAAGCAAAGAAGAGGTAGGGGAGGAAGGGATTGAGAGACAGGTGACGAATTGGGATTAGTATGAGAATGTGAAATAAAGGGTTCAAAGGAGTATAATCAATATTATTAAGTTTATGATTTTAGGAAATATTATATTAAAGCAATTGAAATTTTATCTTTCATGATTCTTTGTATGTTGTGTAGATTGTATAAGATGCATCAATATAGTGGTTCTATTGGAGAGGGAATAAATGTGTACATAGTTATATTTGCATACTCCAAAAAGGGTTGGTACACAAAAGAAAGAAGGAATAGTGACCATTTTTCCAACTTGATGCAAGAATTTAACATATTGATATATTATAGAAGGTATAACCTCAAAGTGTGAAATTCAGGAGGAAGAAGTGATCAAGAGAAGAAATAACGTGAATTAGAATGTGTTCTTGACATTTTTCAATACACAAAGAAAAGATCTCAAGGTGTCTTGGAGGAGATCATGTTCAAGAATTTTAATGAGACACCAAAACGATCATATGATGGTTGTTGCCAATGATTTTATAATGATATTCTTTAATGCAATTATTAAATTAGGAACTTGGGTTAACCATAATACTTTAAGTGGGCTTCTTTGAAATAGCAGTTGCAATTTAGTGAAGCCCCTTGGTATCCATTATTGTAAATTTTATTAGTTGAGAAAATAATGGGTTGGATTTTAGAATGAGATGGTTGGACAATAAAGGAAAATAAAAAAGGTGGCAAAGGAAGGAGATGAGGTGGGAAATGTATTTGGTTTAAAGGTTCTTAAATGTCAATAATATAGTAAATACGATTGGTTTAGGAATGCTAAAAGAAGATATTAGTGTAAATTTGTAGGTTTTGATTCTAGGACGGATAATAGATTGAACACTTCTACCTTAAAACCTTCCACATGAATCTATTATTCTCCACTCATTCATGTATTTTGTGTTTAAGGCCATAAGCCATTAAGTGACACGACCTTTAACACACTACTATCCACAATAAGTGTTGGCATCTTAGCCATTAGCATGAAGGACCTATATATCAAAGGTCAAATGGGGATAAGGTGATCAAATTATCCATTTAGAATTGTTCATGGATGATACAAATTTGTCAAATGGGTGAAACAATGCGACAATTATAATTTGATAGATTTTACATAAAATGATAAATATGAATTGTCAACATGATTGGCATTTGATTTTAGACTAATTTATAAATAGGAGAAGGTTCTATAACCATTTTGAAAATATTTTTTTATGACAATTTCAAAAAAAATATTGAATAACACAATGGCTGAAAAGATAAAATGCAATTTAAAAGATTAACATTAAATTTATTTCTTATAATCTCATCTAAAATGGTACATAACTATAAAACTAGTAATTAAAGAAGATGAGTTATTCTTCATTTATGAAAGAAGTTAGCAATGAAGAACTGTTGAACCTCATTACTAGATAATTGATAATATTTTTACAAACAATGAACTTGAACGAAAATGTTTGCTAATTCAATTTAAGAGTGAATGAAACTCCAAGGGAGCAAATAGAACCATTCCAAGAGTCTCTAATGTCGGAATGAAGATTTTGGCTGGCAATTTGTCAGCGTATATTTATCCGGGTATCTTGGACTTTGACTTTTATTGCTGCTGTCCTCTCCATCTGACGTTTTGACAGTTTTTACATTTATTTGATACCGGTTATGACAAGGATTGTTTTTGGGTAAGAGATGATGAATATTTAAAAGCGCGTAGAGATTTAATTTTATTCTCTGACTTATACGATGAAAGCAGAAAGTATTGTTTCTCTCACCACTCATAAGGTAACATGTGTGCAGCGTGCTGTGTAGGTTTCTGGAAATTTAACACGCAGACTTTTTTACAGATGCAGATTTTTCATGGAACACACAAAGTGCTAAAATAAATTTAATATAAAATAAAGCAAATGGTGAGAAGAGCTGGGAGACAACATATTCGACTCTGATAAAAACCTCTTTTGTGCGCTACGTGCTGCTGCAGATTTTGATTTTATCCGTAGTCATAATATGGAGGAACTTTGGGATTTGCATGGCCTGGTGGCCGCGGCTGTTGGCGGAGATTCGAAAACGCGATGTTTAGATGTTTGGAAGAATACTCCGCAACTAAGCCATCGGAACCCCAGGCCTGTAAATGGAAGTGCCGTTGCGACGACTGGAAGTTTATCTGTACCAGTGGCGCCGCCTTCAGTGGAGGTGGCTCAGCCGAGGTATAGAGGAGTGCGGCGGCGGCCGTGGGGAAGGTTCGCGGCGGAGATCCGCGACTCGGCCAGGCAGGGCGCTCGGATTTGGCTGGGGACATTCGATACTGCGATGGAGGCCGCGCTCGCATACGACCGCGCCGCTTTCGCCATACGCGGCGACCGCGCGGTGCTCAATTTCCCTTTCGAGGCCACCGCCGCCGCTCCTCCTACACTACCACAGCCACTGCCAACAAGGAAGAGGAGGCGGACCGAAGAAAGCACTGGAGTTCTATTCGCGCCGTCTGCCTGCTCGAGTTCTGGAAATAGCACGACGACGAAGTCCATAGCGGAGGCGAACGTTTTGGATTGCTCGGTTCTCATGGCTGCTTTCCCTGGTGGATACCAGGGCCTTTTGATGCCCTAACTTTACTCCACATTTTGATCTGCGTGGAGAAATGTTTTGTTGTGTAACGATTTTGTAGAGAAATATTTACTTATTTATTGGATATATCAATATTTCGTTACTCCGCATTTTGATCGGCTCAGAGAAGGTTTTGTTGTTTACAGGGCTTTGTACAGGAATGTATACTTATTAAATATATGCCTCGCTTCGCGCATTTTGTTCAGCGCAGAGGTCTTTTAGCTTTGTTTTCATATAGTTATTGAGTATATATCGTATGATATTTGTACTACTATTTCCTCCTCAGGTTGGGGTTTGCTAGTTGATTGTTTCGGTGGATATTGTGCCGTTTCTAATCGTGGATCCCCATAGACTATCCGATCTCGTGGACTTCATTTACAAAAAAAAAAACATTACTGTTCATTTCACAGTTTTGATTTTTCTTATATGCATGTATAATGGTTCTGAGATGTACAGCCCAGGTGCACTCCCATGTAATGGTACTGAATGTCCGGCGTTCAATTGAGTACGTCAAGATGCCGCTCGACAGTCCGGTAATTGACGATGTTGCGAAACGATTGATGTTTGCATGCAGCGAGTTAGTGGAGGAGGTGGGGTGGCCTTGGTCACCTGCAAGAATTAATTAGGCTGTATAGCCATCATGTTTGCCATCATACGTTTAATCTTTCATGGTTGCAACACTAATCATGCAAAAACCGTTAGAATTGCACCTCTACAAAAAGTAAAAAAATCATTAAAACAATGGGTACGCTAATCATTCATTCCGGAACGTTCGGAGTGCATCTGCACTGTCGCTGACAGGGAATTTGTCATAACATCATTTCATTTCAATAAAAGAACATCTCCATCAATTTTTCAACGATAAGAATGATCTGTACAAGTCGATGGGAGCAACAGTGAGAATAAAATTAAATCTCCCAGGAATGGAAAGCCAAGTATGTGGGGCTTTAAATATTCCTCGTCTCTTACCGAAAAACAATCCTTGTCATAACCGTTAACAA
>VDFB02363362.1:0-15584 GCA_007258455.2 Sequoia sempervirens
TCCTTCAAGACCAATATACTAGCAGTTGCACCACAAGGTGCAAAGTTTCACTAATTGGTATTGTATGTGTTATTTGTTCCTCAATTTGTTTTGAAATGTTCCTTTAATAATCATTAGTCTACAGGGGAAAAACTTTGAGATCATGCTATTAAAAATTATACATTTCCCTTGTGATTAATGATAAAATCATGTATTAGAAGTTTCTGCATGAATACTGAATGCTGATGAATGTGTATGTATCATTCATTCTGTACGGAGGGAGGGATTGGCTGTGACTTAATAGATGCCCATGCATCTGAGCATATATAATCAAACATTACAATTCTATCATGACATGAAAATACCTACCCTGGTATCTTATCATGGTCTCAACCTTCTTATACTTTTCTTATATATAGGGTGAGATAGAGAAAATACATCACTAGAACAATATTAAAATCATTTCAATTAATAAATAAAATTTTATCAAAAAATGATATGTATTCTTTTGTTGTTATTTTAAAGGATAATATTCCTTCTTGGTAGAGATTCCATATTGCAGTTTGAAGTTATTAACAGAAACAGCTTATATTCCTTATCTAAGGCTTGTTAGAATGATAAACAAAAATTTGAGCTGTTTAGGGCTCAAAAAAAATCATAGGTGCTACTTACTACTCTTTCTAATCCCGTGCTAGATTAGTTTTTCCTAGGCAGGTACATAATGCTTATATGAGTAGACAGTGTGTAAGCTGTGCAGACAATGGTACCTTCCTATAATAGTGTCATTAGATATTATTTAAACATTTTTTTAACTGCAATGAAAGAAACATATCAATAACATTTCTCTAAATGTTGCAATGAAACAATCAAAAGCAACTATTATCAATGGAATCTAGAGAGGGGATTTATTAGAATAGTAAGCAAATGAAATTATAGCAATGTTACCATTATTTTTCAATGAGTACTCTTTTTATTAAAGAATACTTCATAACACCAAATGTTATGTTACATTACATTCCTATACTAGGGAGCCATTAGACCAAAATCACTCATATAAATTCAGGGTAACTTACTAAAAAGTTAATAACATTAATGGATCTAAAGGTAGGGAAAGGATAAACATGATCAAATTTTCATAGAACCATTCTTTCTTATTTTGTATGCAACTTGTCATCATTCCACCAAAAGTGGTGGCAATGTTTTAAAAAATTGTGATCAACTCACCCCATTTATGTAACAATTAAAGATTGAACTATTGCATCACTATTTAGTGTTTTGGCTCAATTAGCATTCACACAGCCATTCCTTTCCTTTACTAATTTTACCTGTTCTTCATTACCCATTTCTTCGTTTTATGCTATCATCATTGTCATAAAAATCTGGGATGCTCACATAATACTAACAGCTGCACGGAAGTTTGTTTTAGAAAGATTCATGGATTTTGGTTTCCAAGTATGTAGATTTGTACTGAAAGCCATGGTATCTGCATTTGTAATTAAACACTTAATATGGCTTGTCTTATACTGCCTACTACTTTACAGTAATATATTTCTGATAAACTGGTATTTGAATGAAGAACTGTTGGAGTACTCAAAACCACAAGGCCTGGACAACTCTATACATATTACATATTACTGAATCCAATGAGCTACAAAATGTAAACACAGAAAAAATAAATCTCAAAAATAGGATACTATTATCCAATATCTTGTGATTCTAGACACCATTATCTAACAGGAAACCCAGAGATGCATACAAATTATGAGCTAAAATGGAAATATGGCAGCTTCTCATGATTTATGCACCACTTATAGAAGAATTTCTTGTCTTCAATCACTTTTGTTAGGGTTATAACTTACCAATTAAATGTTTTAAGCAAGATAAATCTGGTTTAGGTCTTGTAATCATGTTAGCTATTATTGGAATATAACTCATATGATCAACATAAATGTCTCATCTATTTGAACCATGTAAATTCTCAACTATTTCAAATGCATAATGGGAGTTTAATCATAAAAGGAATTGGATGGGAAACATGATAAGTCCGCCCGAAGCTATCCCCACTAAGCCCAAGAGCGGACACTCACCCTCTTGGCCCCAAGTGGCAGGCACGTTGGACATCCAGCATGGGGTGGTCTACTTAGTGGGTAAACTTGTATCCGCATTCCCTATCCATGTTGCCTTATCCATCCTTCTTATGATTTGTGATTTCTCCAATAATCAACCATCGTAGAGGTTGGAAAGGAAATTGCAATAGGGTGCCCAGAAATCCTCCTATCTAAGCCCAAGAGCGGACACTCACCCTCTTGGCCACAAGTGGCAGGCACATTGGACATCCAGCATGTGGTGGTCTACTTAGATGGTGATCTCGTATCTGCTCCCCTTCCTTGCATTTCCTCTTCTCCTCCATATGATTGCTTGCCAGTTATAGATAGATTAATGATTTAGAATATGTGTTTCACATTATCACACCACAATTATTGATTCTATTATTCATACTCATGTTAAAGAATCATAATTACTTATAAGCTCAATAATCGGCAAGCATCATTCTTACATAATCATATATAATACATATCTATCTATCTATCTATCTATATATAGGTAATGATATTCCGTTTTCTGATTATACCTGCTTCTATACTCAAATATATTGCAGAGTTCCCCTTTATTTTCCACCCATAACCTTTAAAACCAGAATATATTCCTTTCCCTTTATCTCAATTCTCCTTACATGAATATATCTTTTATGAAATGGTGTGTCCCTTAGTAGAACTGATTGCTGCCTCTTCATGTATTAGTTTCTGTCCTTTTATCATTGCCTTATTAGCTGCTTATTAATTGAGTACTGTGGCTTTTATGAATCGCTGGGCACCTTGGATAGTGGCTGTCCCTTTGAATTAAACTTAAACCTTTCTAATCAGTTCCTCTTGGAATATTTTCATCGCTGCTTTTGACACACACACATATGTATGTATGTATGTATATATATGTATATATATACTTTCAATATTTATAGTATTATATTATAATGATTATAATTATAATAATATTAAATTGTTGATATTTATATTTATATTGTTATTTATTTATTTGTATTTCAGCGCTTGGTTTTATACTTTAGTGTTGCAATTTTGGGGGCATGACAAAGTTCACTGCAAAGAATTACAGAGTTGCAATGCAGATTTATTTTTCTCAATTATAAAGCACATTCTTAATCAAAAGATTGGTGGTGAAGGGGACAAAATAAATAAACTAAATAAAAATAAAATATGAACCTCATTGAGTCACCTCTGGTGAAACAAGTGTATGTGTACAAAAGTGACTAGTTTTGAGAACATGCCAGAGAAAGTCTATGCGATTGTCAAATTTCTAAACATACAGTTGATAGAAAAAAAATAATAATTTAAAAGGCCGTCACACACAACGAAGGTTATTGATTATGTATACGTCATTGATTGTGTGTATGTTTTGAAGAGACATACATATAAATGTAAGATAGTTTTTTGACCCCACCATTCATTTTTTTACATTCTATGACAACAGAAAAAAATTACATATGTTTGGTGCTTCCAAACTAGTCCCTTGATGTCAGTTTTGAATGTGAAATATTGATGTGCAATATACAATATTTATTTTGTCATGGTAAGGATCATGGATGTTCCCTAGTAAAGATGTGGCATGAAAAATTTTGTGTGCATTTTGTGCATATGTAGAACAAAGATTTGGTTGAATTCCATTAAGCAATTTTGATTTGAATTAGAAGATGGATTGAATTAAACATGTGAAAGTGAAATAGTCAATTTAAAAATTATATTCCCTTCTTGTAGCCTATTGGTCTTCTTCCCTAACGATATATCTTTCACCATCTAAATACTATTTGGTAGCACCTGTGAGTTTTGCACAATGCTACCAAAAAAGAAACTCAATAGCCATGGATATTAACTGCATAATCCTATTAGAGGATGTATTCCAAATAATGTCACCCCAAGAGAATTCTTAGGTGAAAGCATAGGGAATAATTACTATGAGTCCTGAAAAATTGTTGTTATGCACCATCTGAGAATTAATGTTGAGTGATAATTTTTGAAAAGATAATATATTTCTAAGGAAGATAATTGACATCAATGCCTTATATCAAAGAAAAGTCAAACTTCCGTATTTTTTTCATTACATATACCCAAGCACAACGTCAAAAGCCATGATGTCTGTAAAAATGGATTCAAAAGGTCAATCTCATGCTAGAGTTTCACCAAGCCGAAAGTAAGATAAAGTTCATACATTAGCTAACTGTTTTAAAGATGCAAAAAACATAATTTTATTTTCCTATCTTAAATAGTATCCATGCACCTTCTCTGAGATGTCTTTTTAGTTTTTAAAAAAAATCAAGTAGCCTTTATTAGATTTAAAAAATATATAATTCATATTTCTACATTCAACAAGGTCAAAAAGAAACAAGTTCATGAATCTGTACTCACAAACTACAGCCCCAGAGCCCCCACAGTTCTTGCATACAGATTTAAGTTTGGAAATATCATTATCCATTGTGCTTAAGCCTTTCTCTTCTAGCGCATTACTACAAGCTCCATTACTACTAGCTGAAGCAATAGCTAGGCACATAGAACATATTACGAATCGACGTGAACTAGATGGATGACTCTTCTGCAAGAGAAAGGGTAAAGTTTAGTCATTTGTTCCAATCTGAAACAACTGCCTATCCAGATCAATTAACTAAATGACAATGTGCATACCAAAAAAGAAGATTAATTGAACTTTAGCCATGTTAAAAAAAGTTAAAAAGAGGGGGAGATACAAATACTAAATAAGATTTGTCATGTGCTTTATAACTCATGTTACGTCATAAATCCATAACCTTGAATATTATAAAGATATACAACTCTTTTCAACCTAATTATAATAGAGTACAGCTAAAGGGATATAAATGGCACTTCACAAAATTGGCGGATATTAATGATATGACAAATTTAGCAAATTTGAAACCATACATGTCTTCAACAGGAGGGCAAATCAAAGTTATTTTTGTACCAAAATATTAAACATGGTTTTTTACAACTAGCAGAAAGCTGAAGGAAGAAAGATGAATGAGTAAAACACCCAGGCTAAGCCACTAGCAAAGAAATCCTTGTTTTGTTTGGATCAGGAGAAATTTCAGTTAGACTCAAGATCTTCAAATCATCAAATGCAAAGAGCTGGTAGAATACCGATCTAGGCTACACAAAATCACCAGAGTTGAACTCAGGAAAAACATGTCAAGTAAATGAGTCAAAATCAATTCACCGAAGAAGTAAAACAATTAGCAAGACTAGATGAAAACACATTATAACCAAAAAATTGTACTATATTCAATTTTTTATCGCAAAGAAGCAAGATGAAAATCCATCCATCAGAAACCTATAATCTAGACATAAAATTTTATAAAGATCATGCTAGTAAACTAGTAAATATTATATACAGTTGTATAAAAGTAATCATCAAATGAACAATCAAATCATCAAGCACTCCAATTTGTAATACTTATGCACAAAATGACACTCAAAATAACCTAATTGGCAGAAAAAAGAACCAACAATGTAAAACAACTTGTGAATTTTGTGACTTAACATGGATGGGGTCTTACTCAGCTATGATTCACAAATTTTCTTCAAACATTTAAGAGCCACATGGCCATGGGTAAGCTAAAATGAGGAAATTTGTTTCACATAAAATACCTTCAGAGAAAATGGAATATGCACATAGGATGAACTTCACACAGAGTGAACATAATGAAGACATTCCAGAATAATATCAGTTTTAATGAGATTCACTCTTGTCCAGTGGCAACAAGAGGACTTAGGAAAAATTTAAGAGTGTGTCTATGAGCAATCCTTGAGCAAAAAACTTGTTGATATAAGTAGGTTCACTGATATTGGTATATCAAATAGATTTTCATCAGATTTCAAAGCTCCCTCCAAGATATATGCACTGATATAATATGAAGACTTGCTGAGTCAGAAGCAGAGGTATACTGAAATTTGAAAGTCAGGATATATCTTCTTTGGGGTTAAAAGATAGTTGTGTAGATGTCTCAAAAGAAGTTTGAAAGTCAGGAGATTGATTGTATCTCAAGTGGATATACTGATTCTCGCACACAGAGGATTAGTCTCTTACAATGCTAAAGATCTCTGTTTAAAAACCACATGTTTGAAGTCCACTAGCAAGGAGGTTTCACTGGGTAAAATACAGGATATTGGTATAAGAACTCACTGGTTGCTCATTGACCCTTGAACAAACAAATCCTCCTCTACTTCAATCTCTTGTACATCCTCAACCAGATAGGAATGGCTTGGAATTCATTTTGTCTTTTAGTCATACAAAAGTCCCCTGTGTTTGCTCAACACAGTCAAGTACAGGCATCAAGTTGGCCAAGGAATGTGTACTCACAGAGATGTAATTGTAAAATCTGAAATACTCTTATATCTGCAGGTTCAAAACCAGCAAATCCTTGCAAATTGGATCTGTACTGACTGTTTAGGCTTTGATGCCTTAAAATTTTAGTATGGTGTGCTTTTGGGATCATTGTGGGTTATGTTGTTCCCTGGTGGTTTTTCCTTGTTATTGTTTAGGGTCACATTGAAAAGCCCTCATGTTATTTAATAATTTATTTCTTTGGTTGGTCCATCTCAAGCTTCTAGCAATCATCTTTGTTGACAAGAATTTATACACCTGCATCTCTGTTGACAAGAATCTATATACCTGCATCTTTGTTGACAAGAATCTACATACCTGAATCTTTGTTGACTTGACAACCCTGGAAAATCATAATTTCCTTTCTAAGAAATCAAGTTATCAAAACCAACAGTATATTTGAAATTCCCCTCTCTTTGTTCAACTTCCAACAGACACCAGTCAATCTGCAAATGAAGCTTTGGTCAAGGACAACTCAAAGAAAGCATATCTTGGCAATCTCTCAGAACTTTTTGTGCATTTGTTGCTTAATTTGAACCCCCAAATTGTACAGTTTATTTCAAGCAATTTCACTTATTACTCAAATTATTTTCATAATTATTGATCCAAAAACTTGGGTTAGAACCATATTGGACCACAGCAGTCATGATGTTCTATGCTCTTGGAAGTGTTGACAAGGGGATTAAGAGATGGAGTTTGTCGAAATAATGTGTTACAGAGCAGAGAAGGATGGGAAGATTTCATAGGGATGACTGAGGTGATCTGAAGCATTGTGGGAAGTGTTGAATTGATTATTTGATTGTTCATTTGATGGAAATGTCCTTGTAAGATGGATCCCCACTACCCTTTTGCTTCCTTTCACTAACCTATTTTTGTAATTTTTGGTTGTAACTGCTGTTAGTGGCAGCTGTAGTGATTTTTTTGTTTGGACTTGTCTTTCTAGATTTGTAATTTTGGTTTTCAGTGGAGAGTTTTGGTGTGACAGAGCAATCTTGGAAATAATCCTCAAATCAGATGTATAGGAGATAGTGTTTTTGTGATTATTTTTGGTTGTTCAAAAGCTTCCTATTGTGTGTTCATTTTTGTTTGATCATGAATAAAAAGAAAATTGTCATATCTATTTTTGAGTATAACCTAGACATGATTCTTCCTCACTGGTTTCTACTATTTGTATTGTTCTAGTTGTTAGTATGAATCACAGGAACAGGGCAATATATTGGAGTTTACTTGCAAGAGCAAAGTATTGTTTTTGAAACTAACTCGCAGGAGCAGAGCCTTATTAGCATCAGTTTCAGAGCATGTGATTTGCAGCTACAGTGGTAGTCTACATCAGTTTTGGTATTAGAGCAGTTAGTCCACATGTACTGGGTAAGAAGGGGCAGGAGGAATGCAGGCCGCCAAAGAAATACTGATGAATGTCTTAGGAAATTAGAAGCCATTGAGATCAGATTACATTTGAATGAATCCAAAGAGGAACAAGAGAACTTGGTAAATGCTCCAAGGGTAGTATACCCATGGAGAGGCTCACTGAAGTTTTAACTAGACAAGGCTCCAAGCTAAAAATCAATATTTTTGACTTTAAAGGCAAGCTCAACCCAGATTTATTCCTAGACTGGGTCCAAGAGTTGGATAAGTATTTCAAGTTGAAAGACATTGATGAGGATAATCCCAAAATTTTGAAACTTGCAGCATCAATGAAGTAGCATGCAGCTCTATGGTGGGAGAATGTGCAGAGTTCAAGAAGAAGACAAGGAAAGGAAAACATCAAACTATGGCCTAAGATGCTGAAAAATCTACGAGCTCAATTCTTGCCTTCTAATTACCAACAAAAATTATTTAAAGAATTCCAAAACTTTAAATAAAGGGATTAGTCAGAGCAAGCTTGCACTAAACAATTTACAAGGCTTCAAATTCAAACAGATATACAGGAAGAATGAAGGGCAAGCAGCAGCCTGATATGTGAATGGACTAAAGTTTGAACTTCATGATGAGCATGCCTTGGTGAAAGTATACACCATGGACAAGGCATACAAATAAGCCTTAACAAATAGAGGATAAACTGAACCAAAAGAAGCAACATGATGAGTAAAAGAGGTGACAGCAGCGAGAATAGAGAGAAAGAAGTTTCCTCTGAACCTACCATGATTGTAGAGCCACAAGAAAAATATGAAGGCTGACTTCAAAGGAAAGGGAGGCTTTGAACATAGGGGACAAGGATTGCAATCTTCTAGAATTGGAATCCCTTGAGATGTTACATTTGTAATGAGGCCCATAAGGCCAAAACTGCCCCCAAAAATGAGTTGGTAGCCCAATAAAAAGAAGAACCTTTGACAGAAGAAGTTGAAGCAAAGATGAGAGAACTTGATATTGAAAATAATTGATATTTTGGAACAAACAAACCTCAAAATTTGATTGGAGGAGGAAAAGCATCTTTCCAATGAAAGGCGAGTGTAAGGATGAAGTGTGCAAGATGATTCTACATGGCACATCTTCTTAAAATCTGATGAGTATGAAAGTAGTTAACCAATTGTAGCTTGCTTGCATTCCTAAGTCTAACCCTTACACGATTTCTTGGTCAAAGAAAGATCCTAGTGTACTTGTGGATAAATCTTGTCTTGTTGATTTCAAAATTGGTCCTTATGTGGATGAAGTGATATGTGGCATGGTGCAAATGGATGTGTTATTTGTTATTTGGCAGACCCTCACAATATAATTAGAAAGTAATCCCCTATGGCTGTGAGAACACTTACGAGGTACAACATGGAGGAAGGAGACATCTCCTTAAAACTTTGGAAAAAGGAAGAAGCATCCAAAATGGTAGCTTTGTCTTTTGTAGCAGAAGCCACACTGCAGCCTAAAGAGAACAACTACATTCTAGATAAGCCAAGAAGTAAGCCAAAAGCATGTTTGGGAACCAAAAGTGCAAATGACTTGAAGAGTGTGGTACAACAAAGAATTGGTGACAATGAAGCGAAGCTACAACAAGACAAGGGATAGATTTTGAAGTTTATGTTAGCTCTGATCTTTATTCAAAGGAAACATTGGAAGATCCTACTAGTTGTTCTCATTGGTTGGAGAGGCATAGTGAATTATGGGAATATGAGCAAGATCATAGAAAACACTCTAGGATTGTTATCAAGAGTTTGGTCAAAGGTGACAGCCAAACTAAATCTAAGCATGAGAGGGACAAGGGAAGAAGTTTCAAGCCTATGGGTAGTAGCAACTGCCAACAACAATTATTTGGTCAGCTTCGCATTAGAGACTTCACCTGGCTTTGCTTGCCAAACAGATGGTGGAATAAACACTAGACTCTCCTAACCTTGGAAGTTTTAGTGGTGGCTCAAATTGTGCCAACGAATCCCAATAGACTACCTTGAAGACAAGACGATTAGGTCAACAATCTTGTATTAGTGACAACAAAATTCGAGATAGAGTTTACTAAATCCGGTTCTTCTAAACCAAGAGGTTCAAAATTTTTAAAAGGTGGGGAGGATGATGTAACTACCCTTTTATGACTAGTCCCCCATTACTTGTTTCCTTCCACTGAGCTACTTTTGTAATTCTTGGTTGTCATTCCCATTAGTGGTGGTTTCAGTAGTTTTTTATTTTGGGCTTTTCTTTTTAGATTCACAATTTTGGTTTTCAATGGAGAGTTTTGATATGACGAAGCAATCTAGGATAATTCTAGTCAAATGTATTGCGGATAGTAGTTATGTTGTGCTATGTGATTATTTTTGGTTGTTCAAAAATCTTCATATTGTGTGTTCATTTCTATAGTTGTTTGATCATGAATAAAAATAACTTTGTCGTATCTATTTTTTGGTGTAGCTAAGCATGTTTTATTAGGATTCAGTCCCGCAGTGTCAATTTTTGCTTGAACCCCCCATATCAATTTGAGAAATCTTAAGTGGGTCTCCTTGGTCAAAATTGCCTATGAGCTATCCATTGTTATTCCCCATGTGATTGTAATGTGTTGCAGTTGTCAAAATCCCAAAAAAGTCTACGCCTGTGGGTTGTAGATTAAACCATCTAAGTCTATGCCAAGTGTCAGAGTTATCAAAGTTTCCCTACCAAGCATGCCTTTTTTCCCACCCCCACTCCCTATGTTCCTTATCAAGATAGCAAACTTCCTCATCTCAACATGCCATTCACCCCTCCCCTAACTTCACTGCAATTTTCCTTTATATTCATCGGCCCATCAAACTTACTCTTCCCAAGTAGCTGTCACGAGGTAGTCCAAAACCCTAATGCCCAATATTTCCCACTACATTTCTACATCGAAATCCCTTGCTCGAAGTACCCTCCATTTTTCTAACTTAGTTGTGACTTCTTTGTCACCCCTAACCCCAAAGTCCAACACTCTCGCCAGTTTTCACTAACATGCTCAACTACTACCCTGCACATTTAAAGGATGCTTTATTACTAGGGCTGACATTATCAAGGTCTAGATTAGGATTTCTCTTGCCCAAAATCCAATGTTCGTCAAAATCGGCATGGATTTTTGTGCAACTTGTAAGAATTAAAGCAAAAACAGCCCAAAAACAAAAAATCGAATTAATGGAGCTTTGTAACCACCAAATTTAACCCATTAGTGCCCAAAAACCATGTTTTAATCAAAAGGGCATGGAATTCCAAGGACAAATGAAAGAAATGAAGATGCCCTAATTAATGTCGCAATTATTGTTGTAGAGCCCAATAACTAAAACACTATCTCCAAGTTGCTTTTCTAGTAGAATTTGTGAGCAATTTCCCCATCCTTACATGTGAAGCCACAAGCCATAATGCTCAAAGGCATGGTGAATGTCATAGAGAGTGGTTTTTCACACTTCTAGGCTCGTGCACTAACCCGAAGGGATGTTTTTCCAAATAGATTATTAATGAACAAGACTACCAAGGTGTGGGCGATCCCTACAATGCTAGATTTGCACATTTTCTCTTTCTTTGCTTGTGTACCTAAGTTGCAAGTCTATATATACAAGTTTTTCATTGATTCAAAGGGTTGGTCACTCTGAGTATTCTAAGAACACGGCTATAGAGCTTCCTAGGGTTTCCATAGTTGTTAGTCTATCTGCCATTAGAGCTATCAATTGGAACTTGCAAGAAGGTAGCTACAGAAGCAGATGTTTGTAACCGTATGTCTTCCTATTCAATTGTGAACATTTTGGAAGGTTTTGAGCAATAGGGTATGACAAGTTCTTTGTTGTTTGAGATTTTGACTTCACCACATTTGCTGGTCTAATTGTAACATAGATTAAATAAGTGTTGTAGCACTTTAAATCAATGCAAGCTAGTATTTGTATCAGTCTTCTCTATGTTGCATATGAATGTTTATGAGTTTCATGAAGGATCATTAAGTAAATATGTTTGTATTATATCACATTTTTGCTGCAACTTCTTGTTTGTTTTTTTAATGGTTGTATATGATTCTATTACCCAATAAGGCATCGGTTTGTAGACTTACACCTTCTAGATACATTTCAAATCATCAAAAACCAATTACCTATCGTATAGGAAGCAGGAGTAGATTAATACTTGTTGTTTATGTTTCAGTATTGCAAAAAAGGAATGAATCTTTAGAAAAACAAAATGTTACATTTTCTATGAATCATTTCTAGCAAGTTCATACTTTGCCAATGTCTATAAAGTCATAAATGAAACTATCTCAAGGAATTGTAGCACTATAATTATTTGCAGACAAATGTTCAAAGTATTTATCAACTATAAAGAGGTCTATTGCAGCTAGTAATGCTTGACCTAGCAACAGGAATAGGGATCAAGTGTGCAGTTTGGGTATAGCTGCTATTTGTTATTTTGGTTGTCCATTTTGTGTAATTTCAATGCCTGCTAAGGCACACCTCTAGGAACACTCTCCTGGGTTTATGCTAAGCCCAAAGTGAAGGAGAGCCTACTCACTCTCAAAGTAGGCCATTACTCATACAAACACCTGTTTCACCCTCTTGAAGACACCCTAGACCTGAAGGTGTAACAAGCTTGTTCTAGGATTGTGGACCTCCGGTTTTGGGACCTAACATGCTTCTTCCTCACAAGTTTCTGTTGTTTTAGTAGTGTTCTAGTCATGAGTATGAATCACAGGAACAGGGCATTCAATTGGAGTTTCCTTGCAGGGGCAGAGTATTGTTTTAGAGACTAACTTGTAAAAGCAGAAGCTTATCGGCATTAGTTTCAGAGAATGTGATTTGCAGCTATGGAGGTGATTTGCATCATCATTTCTCAAAGCTTACCAGGACAAATAAATTTGTAGGCATCTTTAAGATTCATGGAATCCAATAATGATGAATATTATCTGTGCATAGTGGTGTTGTCTGAGATTGATTGTTTAGACCAAGGGACAAGTGTGGATGGCCAATTACTACCATCCCTTACCAGGAAACATTGTGCAGGAGCTTCAGACAGATGGGGATTTGCTTCTTTCTGATTCTACTTGATCATCGGGAAGAAAAACTGTTTGGTCTATGGCATATGCACATGAGCTGGATGAGCGTAGAGGAGATAAAGTATTGAGCAAAGGCATTTGCCTGTTTCTTGGCAAGAATAACAATACTGTTTGTAAAAACACCAATTATCCCACGGATTCACTTCTGTTAGGCCAAATGCTATGAGTGGGAGACACACTTTACAGTAGACCATCAGTTTTTAATCTTTCTCGCAGCACATGTATTCTAAGTTGGGTGGGCTGAAACTTTATGCCCATGGGATTAATCAGTTGGCATAGCTTTATTGGATGTGGAGGGTGTTAACAACGATGACTCCACATTGGATGACCTGGCCACCAATGCTCAAATATTTGTTTCACTGTGTCTATAAAATGGTTCAATTCAGAATTGGGTTTGCTGTTTCAAAACACATCCCGTGTGCAATTGCTCATTGTCAAGCACACATTAGTATCATATACATTTTTTATGTACTATATTATAACTGCACTGTCGTATCTCCACTGGCCTCAAATTTAGGTCTTTGGTCCCCCTGTCTCCAAAACCAGTCCCGCCATATCCCCCCCTCATTTCACATGACCAATGCCAACAAGTCACCACAATGATAGTATAAAAGAGTGCCCTTGGAAAGGATACAATTAGGTATTACTAGGTTTAGAAGGAATAACATATATAAATAAAAGAATCTAGCCTAAATCTCAAAGATACCCACATTTCTTTTAAGATTTAAAGGCATGAGTTAATAAGATGGCAGCCATTCCACTAAATGAATTACATATCAAAATCCTCATGATTAATGCTGCATGAATCAATTATTTTCATTTTGATAGGAGCAAATAAGGTAAATTAGATTAGAAAGTTTAGTTCAACTCTCACATGAAGTTAAAAATACTACTAATTCCTAAGCACGGTAAACTTCCCATGATAGCTCAAAGGAAGACTAACCGTATATTTTTTCATCTATCTTATGGCAGTTTATAGCCACTCTCCACAGAACTCGTTTTATGTACTTTGATCCTATTTCGGCCTTATCCACCAAATACAACTATTTACAAAATAGCATTCCACATAATAGGGGTTTACCCTCATTTAACAAAGACTAACTACATAACTTAGGAGTCTACCCTGAGTGCATCCTAATAAAGTCCCCAACTACAGGAGAAGCTTCGTTTTCTTATTTGTCTGATGTGGCCATTTTACTGCATATGGCTCCCTTTTTTCCTCTGCAACACCTACAGAGAAAATTATGGTGGTGCACCATGCTCCCCCTACATGGGACCACTGCTTAATTCATATAATTGTTTTAAAAATAGTTTCCAAATTATATCTCTTAAAGAAATTGCTGTAGTACCTACTATTTTTCTTTGCCATCTGACAGCTAATCACTCCTAAGATTACTCCACGGAAATTGAGGATGCGCCTTCAGAAGCACCCTCCAAAGGAACTGCTAACTAAGGATGTGGTCTCATTGAAGAGGTTTCCATTTCTAAATTGGCACAGAGAAAGGTCTCATTCTATTAAAAAAAGTAGAATTTCCTCCTGTAAAACCGGAGACCTAATCTTTCTGCCTGCAGATTTTCAGCTGCTGCTTGAAGGATGGGGTTGAAAGTTTCCCCAGCAGAATAGGAGTTTTTGGTGGCAGCATTACATATTATTGGGATTTTGGCTGCTATATTTTAGTGTAAATATATCCTTCATTAATTAGCAACTTCTTATAGTTTCTCACTTCTAACTTTTTTCAAAAAAATTTACTTAAAATGATATAAAATCTACCTGCCTTGAAACAAGGCTCTTAAATATTCTTAGCCCTGACAAGTTTTAGATAGGCCCCTCCATGTGACCATAGCCTAACTGTTATACCTAAAGAAACATAATTATTCCAACAAAGTAGTAGTGGCGTAATCACAGTCCCTCCCAGAATCATTTCCGTCAGTTTTAGCTTCATACAAGCCCTCCTACTATTTTTTGTCGGGACATTCTATAACTTGCGGCGGTTGTAATGTAAACAAGCTTGTAAATATAAGAAGCTTACAACCCACTCGACATATCTCACCACTGGGCAATCTGGTTCCACTATAATCCTCTAATTAAGCATATATGTATGGAGGTGTTCACAGTTGAAATTAGTTGCAGTCTCACCTCGCAATTTGCATCCTCGCATTGACAATAGGAATGCTCCTCCTCCCCAGTGGAAGACGAGTTGAAGCAGGTTCGAACGGGGGACCGCCTCGTAGTTGAGCCCTGCAACTTCAGTCCGGCTCTTTCGTTGATTTCATAATTATTATTGAGAGGATGGAATGAGGAGGGGGTCGTAGGGATTCGAGCCCGCGATGTCCCTGGGCACAACGCCGCAGTAGTTCTGCGGGTGGAGAGACCATTCATCGGATTGGTCTGAGCCATTTCCGTTATCCCTCGTCTGCACTTGTTACTATCATTGTTATTTTGTTGATGATCGTTATCATTTTTTTCTCGTTTATAATTAGAGGATGATAGCGCTTTGTCCACGTGGCGGCACAGCCGCTTTTAACTCGATATCTTACATTCCTCTAGAAAATAAAAGAAAAGAAAAGAAAAGAAAAGAAAGATACTAATAATATTCATAAGTTCAAGCACTCTACGGAATTAAGAGCTTCAGATTAAAGGTATTTTTAAAATATTTTAGAAATTTAATAGTTTTATCAAGTTTTT